>CAJVPT010004927.1:0-12811 GCA_910592055.1 Acaulospora colombiana | reverse complement strand
CAAAATTCTCCAGAAAACCATGAAAGTGATAGCTCTAAGAGGCCCAACAGTGACTGGAAGGGGAAAAATAAGTCCTTCTGTCATTAAAAACCTCTATATACCTCTCACTTTAAAGGTTAGATAGACCTTCAGGTACTTCACAATCAATTCTTTTTCCTTTGGGAAATTTTTTGCCATTGGTATCCAAGGTATTTCTTGACTTTTCTTGGTCACTAGAAGTCAAGTTTTTGAGTAAAAAGGTTTGTAAACAAAAGGGAAAGGGTAGAGGCGACTCTTAAAGTCATACTTCAAGTTGTTTTAAGGAAAATATTAAGACTTTATTAGCCAAGAAGTATAAAAATTTCTTGCGAACATCTTTTTTATGTGTGGTCAAAGGATCAGTTGAAAAAAACCTTTGAAGTTACATACTATATTATGCTATATATTATTTATTATATTACACTTGTATTATATTATAATTCTTAGCAATTTAATATATTAATCAAACTTTGCCACTTTATGTTACTATTTATCAATTTTCAAAAATGTCAATATAACATTCAATTTAAGTTTTACTAATAAAAGTTTAAGAAAAAATCTTAAAAAGCAAAAATTACTTGTGACTGTAGCAAATATAATAGATTATTTGTTAACCTATGAACAAAATTTTTCCATAAATATTGAAAAATAAAAAGAAAAAATTCAATAAATAAAGAATTTATATTTCAATACAAAATAAGAAATATTTCATCAAATTGAATTATATTATTAAATAACAATTAACAAAATCTAAAAATAACAAATCTGTAGTTAATAATAATAAAAAAATAGATAATATATTTAAAGATTATTCGATTCTAAAATATGAATTTTTTTTGAATTCTAATAAATTTTTGAATAGTTATTTTATATGGATTTTGTTATGGATTATAGTTTGATTTAATTTATTAAATAATATAATAGATACACTATAAAATTAATATTAGTTGAAATTAATAACAAAAAATTTGAGCTTTTTTTGTGAATCTTTGTATACTATCAACAATATATTTGAATTATTAGATCATTTCATTAGTTTTGTGACCTGTCAAGAATATTACAAATTATATAGACTGAATAATTTTCTTGATTTTTTAAAAAATAATTAACTATTAGTCATAAAGTGTATTTATATTAAATTTTCTAATTTAGCAATAAAATAAAAAAAACTTATAATTTTTTACTATCTATACAATTAGAATTATTAAACAAAAATATAATTAATTAGTTCAATTTAATTTTTTCATATTTTACTATTCAGTATCAATTGTTGCAAATATATCAAAATCCAAATTTTGAATCTTATTTTTGATATTGGGTAAATCAATTAATATTAACAAACTTTTATATAATATTTATGATAATAATATTTAAAAAACTTTTAAAGATAAAAATTCAAAATTATTTTTTATTGAGATTGATATTAAATATTGACTGATTTTAACTATTCAATAATAAAGCATATAGTACTAAAGTTATATATATAGTTATTGTAAATTTGTTACATAAAATATAATTTGAGCATAAAAATATATTGATTCTTAACATATTACCAGATCCTAGTGGATCAAGTTTATATCAAATAAATTATTATCTTTTTATAATTGTTATTGAATTAATGTAATTATAATAAGAAATAAAGCTCAATTTAACTATCAAAAATAAAGAAAAAAAATAATTCAAGTGACCTTAATTTTAATTTCATGTGATATTCCTATAGTACAAAAGGTGTATAATCATATTTTGATACTAGTGTTATATCATTGTTGCAAAAAGAATGCCAGTTATAAAAATAATTATTACTATTTTAATAGTATAAAAGATATAAACAAATAGTTTATACTAAGAGATTTAGTAATATATAAAGGAGATTCTATTGAAAAGAGATTTTATAATTCAAATATAGCATAAAAATATTTTATCAATAAGAATTATGTCCGATGATTTAAATTTCTTTACTTATATAACTTTAATCCAATTTGACATTTAATTATTAATTCTATGCACTATCTTTTTTTTAAATATTGATAAATGGCTTATTAAATAAAAGAAGGAATATTAACAAATAATATATTAGATAAAATATAATTAATTATAAAAACATTTCAAGTATTATCAAATATTAATTGAATTTTGAGAAAAGTAAATAATAATAAAAATTTTTTAAACTTTACTAATAATTAGTAAAAAAATTTTTTTTTTCATAATATATATAACTATTATTCTATAAAAACATTTTTAGATATAGATTATCAAATTTTAATAAATTTTATCAAGATTTATTAAATTTTAGTATATTAAATTTTAAGATAAAATTTGTTAAATAAGGCTTACAAAAAATTAGTTACAATTATTAAACTAATAGAATATAAATATAAGAAAGAAAAGATTACTTTGAATTTTTATCTTTCATTATATTTATATAAATATATATATGATTAAGAGCTATTGTATATATTTTAATATTTTTTATTTAAACAAATTTAACATTAGAAAGTAAAATTCTAATAAATTTTTAATCTAGATTCATTATTTAATAGTCACTAAAATATTAAACCTGAATTAATATAAAGATTGATGAATAATTGTCAAATTATTAATCTAATTATATATTATTCTAATAACTAGAGGCTTGAAATTTTAAATAATTAATCAAACATTTGCTCAATTTTTAAACTAGATTAGTTTTTAGTTGATGAGTTATATTGATTTTTAAATAATATATATAATATTTATAAAATAATTATTAATGAATCTAAATATTTTTCAAGTGAACTCTTATATTTGAAAAAATCAAATTAAAAGTATCTACTAAAATATTAGATCTATTAATTAAATACTATAAAGTATTTTATAAAACTATAAACTTTTGAAAATTATTTATTAAAAATAATAAAATTTAATAATTATTTGAAATAAAATAAATTAATATAGTAGATATTAAATTAGAAATGAAATATTTGATTCTGTTATATCCTTATAAAATATTAAAAACTTATATATATTAGCTTGATTTGGGAATTATGATAGAAGTGTTAACTTATATCTAAAGTAAATTTAATTCTTTTTTACATATTTAGTAAACTTTTTGAATAATATTATTGAATATCAATTGATCATATATTAATTAAAATCCATGACAGCAAATATTCCAGAAAATTCAGAAAAGGAAACCAGAGCCTATCTGTGCAAAGTTTTAAAATTATTTCAGGATAAACAAAACCTTCTTTATAAAAGTTTCATTAATGGCAATAAATAGCTGATTCTCTACTTCAAAGAAAAAAAAAGCTCTCCTTAAATGTTTTAATAAAGTCACTGGAAGCAGTGCAGGATGAACCAGTTTTTTTTTTTTTAAAAAAATCAGATTTAATGAAAGCATTTTTAAGCATATCTACCTATTTTAATAATAAATATTGAAGAATACAAAATATAATAATAGACTTTATATAGCTGTGGAATATTCATTCAAGCAAAAATACTAATAAAGCATTTTTGTTATATTTAAAGAAATTTATGATTCAAATAAAGATAAATTTATTTATATATTTAAAATAAATATAATATAAGATTAAAACAGTTTATTTAATTTTAAAAATATTGAGAATTATAACTAATAATATTGTAAATAATGTTGCATTTACTAAATTGATAGAAAAGTAAGATAAAACTCAAGCAATATCTTTTAATGCAATAAAAAACCATTCATGATATTTTGCATATGTTATTAATTTAAGTGTATAAGAAAAAAGCTTTAAATATATTAGGAGAAAATTCAAAACAAGTGAGCTTATATAGTATATACAGTATATTGTTTTTTATTTTTTTCTTTATTTTTTTTTTCTCTATCAGACTAGTTAAATATACTTTATTAAACATTTGTAAACTGTACATATAACATGAGACACAAAAGCTAATTTTTTAATTAACTTACTCATCTTAATTGTTTTATCTTTCTAAGTATAACTTTGAGAGTAATTTATCGCTCCATTAGGAGTTCAAATAAACACCTTTCCAACTTCTAATATTATTACTTGCAAATTACTCTTTCAAGTTTTAATAAAGATTAAAATAAAACCCAACTATTTCATCCCATACTTTATTCTATCTTGCAGGACTTTTGAGTATCATGTTTTCTAATTCTTCTTTCCTTAATTATGCTTGATATAACTGATTTTCTGATATCTTGGTTTTGTTTTTTAGGCTCTATAGATATATTGGCCTTTTAATCTTATCACTTCTATCAATTCCCAATATCTATTCTCACTTTATCACTTTATTGTATCTGACATTCCAAATTTTTTTTCTGATGTGGTTATGTATTTTATTTTACATTTTTATATCTATTTTTTTGCTTCTTTATTAATTCTCTTTCTATAGTACTTTGAGTCTGCTATCTTATCCATTAGGTCTTTTTCAATCAATTCTATGTAAAAGTTAAGTATATCCCAACCAGTATTTGAGATCCTTTCTATTAGTCGAACTATTTTCTTATCCATTTCTTCTCTTTCCATTCTAATATCAACTACCAGACTTATTTTTTTTTCTTCTGACTTATTTTTCCTATTTGCCAAGAGTTTGTTGAAACCTTGCATCATATCTTTCATACCCTTTTGCCAGGCTTCTTGTCACTAAGTTTTGTATACTAGATATTCTAACAAATGTTTTATTGTCTCTTCTTGTTATCCAGATGTAAGATATTTCACTTGCTTGTATAAATCTGATCTTTTTATAGCTAACTTTGTTAACATAAGTAGCTTATCATTGGTTATCTTAATAAGAAAACTTTTTCATTGTAATTTTTTAAAAGAGGTATTCTATTTGTACCTATTATTCATTTGTTTTCAAACTAGGTTCCATATATACTTATATTAGTCTTGGATTTGATAACTCCATTTTTTGTCTATTTTGTTTTGATTGTTTATTGATACATCATTATTTTAACATTGATTTTTTTAACAAATTGCCTTATTGATGTATTAATCACTATATCTTGCCATTTGATTTTGATAATAATTTTAGGTAAGACCAGATCTTGTTATTCTATTGTTAAAAACTTTAATGTTTTTTTGACTAAAGTATCTACTTTCTTGTTTTATTGAATATTGAAGTGTACTTTGACCTTGATAAGATTTAAATCTATTTATTTTTTCTTTATTAGGCTCAATATTTATACTTACAAAGATCAATTTTATTTCTTTAACCATCTTTTGTGGATTTTTTTGGATTTCTCCTTTTCTATAGTTTTTCATTTAGAGATGCAAGCTTGACTATCAGTATGGATTTTGACCTTACTATAAACTAGTACTACTAGCAGTATGGTGACTATCACTACTAGTTCTGCTCTCTTAGATAAAGGCTAATTAGTTACCCTTGCTTGAAACTTGCTTTCTCTTCCTACTTTTTCAATTTATATCTATACCACATCCATTTTTATGTTTTCATTTCCATGATCAACAAAGGATTCATCAAAGTAAAAGGTTATTATATTATTTCTATTATCCCTTTATTATGCCTGAGTATTTCAATCAGATGGATTTGATATGCATTTTCTTTAATATTCTCTTTAATAAGCTTCTTTTCCCAGTTCTTTATCTCTACTTCTTCTAGTTGTTTTCTATTATATTGTATAGTTACTGAGTCTATATAAATTGTTCTACTTATTGTTTTTTTTAGGGCTACCTTGAAATAGAAAATTTTTAAAAGTTGAGCTCTCCTTGTAGATTTCCTAGCATTAAGATAAGAAACCATATATGTTTGTTCTATGCTTAATTTTATTATACATTGGTTTTCAGCCTTGATCCTTTCTGAACGGCCCTAATATCATATCAGATTTGATCCTAAATTTTCCTTAAAGCTATTATATTTGAAATAATCTATTTTAATGCATCTTTTATTGTTATCTAGAATCAACATTTCCTAAATAAGTTGTTATTGTTAATTATTGCTCTTGGCGATCATCCAAAGTTTTTACTTTTTATTGAGATTAAGATTGAGTACTGAATATTCTGAACTTCACTTTAACCAATCTTCTTTTCAAAATCTTATAAACTATCTTAACTTGTTTTTTTATATCCCTTGTTATTGACAAGTACTATTCTGAAATAGATCCCTTACTTGTCTTTTATAAGAGTTGAAGTATTTGCCAGTTCTATGCTTTTCTAGTTTCATAGTTGATAAACTGATCCATGTATATAAACTTATTGTATTTGAGTAATAAAATAACTTTACTGTATTTATCTATTGTCAAGTAATCTTTAATTGAACTATTTCTGATATTTCATTTGAAGACATCATTTCACTTCCAGCTATGAAAGGTTACCTTCATATATTTGGTTAGTTTCAATACTTGTAATACAAAATTGTTCCTTTTCAAAAGATGATTTAGTAAATTACATGTAAGCAAGTTGAGAGGTTCCTAGTACTTAATCTGTAATTACTTTAACCTGATAATTATTGTGATTTCAGCTGGTTTTAAATCATTTAACTTATTGCACAACCCTGTTATTTGACTTTCTTTTTGCAACATTCAAATACTCTTTAAATTATAAACTCAGGGATAATATACTATATTATTAAGTATAAATCAATATAGTATGGCCTTATTTTTGAATAGCTTTCTATATACTATTATCAAAGTATTACAAATTCACCAAGATAATAGTATACTATACTATATTTTGAATTCGATTCTAGATATTAAAACTCTGTTCAGAATATAAAGTGCTTGTTTGTTAATTAATCTTTTGTTCTTTAGAAACTTGATAGTCATATTGATTTCTTTAAACATTTGTTTTTTGAGTTTGATAGCAGATTTCTGGTTATCTATTCAGATCCCTAGAAATCTTGTATATTCAGCTCTATCTAATTCTCTAACTACTTTTCTGTTAACCCCTGCTTGGACCTTTTCTAAATATTGATTGGAGCTGTTAATAGTAATTAATACTAATTTGTTACTAATAATCTATAAGTCATTTGTCCTATAAAAAACCTTTGCTTCTTCTAAAATCTTTTCCATATTCTTTTTGGATCTTGCTATTTATGTTATATTATTCATAAATATAATAGATTCATGCCTTAACTCTAGCTTTTTTTCAATGTTTCTTTTTAACTCTAGATTTCAAGCCACTAATATTTTGTAGCCTTTTGTTTCATTATTCTAAATCTTGTATAATAAAGGGTTATAGAATATCCTCTACATTAGTAGTGAGATGGTTTCTTCTTGATCAATTCCATCTCCTGCTGTGATTACCTCTGTTAAATCTTTTCAAATATGATCCTAAATTTTTAATTTTGAAATAGATTTATTATGATTTAAATAAAACTTTCTAATATCTTGATTCTATTCATTGCCTTGATTAACATATTCAGACTATAGTATCATATGCTTTTTCTATATCTTGAAAAAGTATCTATAACTTCTTTTTATTTTCCCTTGCTTTTTTATAAATGTTATTGAGAATTTGAATTAGTTTTGTTATACTTTTTCCTGATAATCCTGTATAATTAGGTCTTAGAATATTGTTGATCTTGCAAATATTTTCCAATCTGTTTGTGAGGATCTTGATGAAACATTTTTATATAACCTCCAGCAACTCTATTGATTTGATGTTGAGAAGTTTACATCCCCATGATTTTGGTATTACCATAAACCACTGCATACAATACCCTAGGTATTAATCAATTTACCTCATGATAAATTGATTAGTACCCTCTACTAGAAGAGGGGTAGTATAAATAGCAGGATATGTAGTGTCTTATTATCATCTGATGTATCTCTCACTTGTCCATTCATATTGCAATTTTATTGGCTCTAACTTAATATATCTAGGTAGTAATCATTTATTGAGTAACAATTTTTTTAAATACTACTGGGTATTATTTAATGGGGGTATTACTTTAAGGGGGGTATTATATGCAGTGGTTTATAGTACTATAGAATATACTATATATAGCTTTGCTTTCATTCTATTGGAGTAACTTCCTACTTTAGAAAGCAGTTAAGTATCTTTCTAAGATATTCTTTTCCTTCTTAACCCAGTCTTTTTAATATTTTATAGCTAATTTGTAATCTCCCTAGAGCTTTATTATTGGGAAGTCCTTGAAGTATTTCGTGTAGTTCTTTTTGGGAGATTGGCTCCAGTAGATCTTTATACCACCTTTTTAATATAGCCTTTAGGATTGTATTCTTCTTTCCAATCTTTTATAAGACTATCAAAATGGGTATTTTATTTTTTGAATGTCTCATAATAATATTTCCTTATTTTTCTTTTGATTTCTTTCTTCTTGGTAGTTATATATTTCTTTTCTTTATCTTTAACTTTGATCCTGTTTAGTATTATTTTAATTTGCACTATGTTAGTCAAGAAGTTTACAATTTTTCTTTAATTGCTATATAAGTTATTACATCTTTGTTCCAAGGCTTATTTGATAACATCCCTTGTTTTTTTTATCTCTGTGTTCTGATAAGCAAGTTTTAGACCTTCTATCGTATCCTATATATTCTTTTTTAAGAGTTTCCATGAAATTTGAGAAATACTATATTGGATGCAATAGTTTTCAATCTCTGATAATTAGAACTAAAGATAATGTTGTATTTCTTAATTGCCATACTAAGGGCTTATAATTTGATTGGATTATGTATACTTTCTATCTTTTTAAAAAGTGTAAATAGCTAAAAAATCCTTTGATACTTGATGAATTCTGGCCTATATCTATGTTTTTTTTGGAAAACAAATAGTCTCTTGTTCTTAAGTTTGTTATGTACTATCCTGAAATGATGGGTCCCTAAAGTATTTAGTATATAAAATTTTGCAGATTACTTATATCTCTTTTTAAGAGACAAAATTCATAGCTCTTTACTTTAATAGAGACAAAAGTCAGGAAATGCTATAAATCAATAATTTGAATAATAAAGAAGAATTGTGGATAGTTTTTTTTATAATAATTATAGTAATTTAAAAATTTTAATGTTTTCTAGTAAAGAACATTTGACTTTTGTCCCTGTCTTTCCCTTTAGGAATCTATCTTTACTACCCTATATATTTGTTTTTCAAATATCTTCCAGATCTTGTTTGCTTGAGCTTCTTTTTTATCTTTTTCAGGCTCTTCTTTAAACAATGGATCCATTGTTATTCTGAGTTTGTAATTCAGGCTTCTACTAAATGCCTTCCACTGCTCAGGTGTTAACCCTTTTATAGGAGGCTTGTTTTTGATATTTTTTGTGAAAAGATTGGTATTATGCATTGTTAACACTAATATAGTATAATCACTTCCAGTTGTTTTTTCTATACTTTGATTATCGAATATAAGTATTGGATAGTTTGTAAAGCTTTGAAATATCCATATATAATCAATTAGACTACTGCTAGTAATATTCCATCTTATTGAAGTTTTATCTTTTCCTTCCCATATAGCCTATATGTCAAGAAAGGACTATTTATTTAAAAAGTTGAATAGCAGTATTTCCAGATATCAAGAAAGTTTGAATTTAGTTCTAGATGTTAATATCTTATTTTCTGCAAGATTATATGTAGCATTAAAGTCTTACATTACTATTATATAAAAACCTTGTCTATTCTTTTCTTTAATAAAGCTTTGTGCTCTTTTTTGCACCTTTTTGCTTCGCCATTTGTCTAAGGAAATATAGATCTGGATAATATATATCTTGTTTTATTTCATAAGTATATTAACTGCTATAATATATCCTTCCATCTCTTCTATAAAGCCACTTTTCTTTTCAAATCTTTTTTTATCAAAATATTAACCCTGTACTATATGAAGTGTCTTTATTGGTATTATAAAAATGCTTGAAAGTTATTTGATTCTAGAAGGCCTATTTTGCCTTTGTATTAGTTAATTTTGTTTTGCACAGTCCCATTATTTCAATACCTTGTTCCTATATTTCTTCTATAAGATTATACTGATTTGTACTATTAGTAATACCATTGATATTGTACATATCCTATATTTGGACTTAAGAATGGTAGGCTAATATTTCTTCTTTTTCTATGATTGAACTAGTGTGCCTTTTTTAGAAGCAGTTGGCTCTCTTTTCAAGTGGACCTTTCTTTAGTTTATCTAGTGTTTACTAAACTTTTCTAATATTTTGTTTAGTTAGGCTACATCTGTCTCTTGTTTTACAATTGATCTTAAGCTTCTTGTTTCTTATCTTATTGTTTGCCTTTGACATACTGGTATTCAAAGCTTTATCATCTGTTTCTGAGGAATATTGTAAAGCTTGATATGGGACTTGGTTTGTTTTCTGGTGTCTTCATCTTTCTATTGTCTCTCTATTGCTATTAGTTACTAGTGATATAAATCTTATTGTATTTCTCCTATTTTCTGACTAACTATTGTTGCTTTTAAGTATTGCTACCAATATAACTTCTTTTTTAATTACCATAATATCTTCATTATTTTTCTCTATCTTCACTTGCTTTATCTCAGCTTTTGCAATCTTGTTTTTTTGCTTCTTTAATTATTATATATGTATTGTCTAATCTAGTCAAATTAACTAATACCCTGTAATAATAATATTCTTTGCACTCCATTCTAGCCCTTAATTGTCAATCTTTATTTGATGCTAGAGTACTTTCTTAGATTTTTTCATTCTCAAAATACACTACTGCATAGTTTTATGATACCAAGATGATTTTGTTTTTTGGTATATAAAATATTAGCCTTTATGTAATTTAAGACTTACTCTATAGATTTTATAGATAATCTATCAACTCTATAAAGTCTTAAGAAGTATCTTTTTCTTTCTTTTAGAATATGAA
Organism: Acaulospora colombiana; assembly: GCA_910592055.1. Lineage (NCBI taxonomy): Eukaryota > Fungi > Glomeromycota > Glomeromycetes > Diversisporales > Acaulosporaceae > Acaulospora > Acaulospora colombiana. The sequence goes on along the minus strand of CAJVPT010004927.1, from coordinate 2,015 downwards.
TAATTTTTTAATCATTTTGTTTCTTGTGAATTATCACAGACCAAACTTAATTGGATTTTATTTTAATCACCTATTCCTTATTCAAATTGATATATTCTCAATGAGTATAAAGATAAATTTTGAACCTTTTTTGATGGAAAGATGTTTTATATTTGTGAACATTGATAATCTTTCCAAGTCCTTCCATTATTTGTCTAATCACATGTTTATCAAGCTTGTAATCTGTATTTACTAAGGTAATATATTTTGATCTATAAAAAGCTTTCTAGCTATAAACTTTTGTTCTAAGCATACTTTTGAAAGATTGGTCATGGATTCACATCTTTGTCTATTTTCCTAAGTATAAAGTTCTCAGCCTTTTTTTTGTTAACAGTCTCCAAACATCTTGCTGCATTTTTTTCTTTATCAAAGTCCAATGTAATCCAATGGTTGCTATTAATAAATTTTGTTTTGAAGGAATTCATTCTCTTAGATATTTTTAGAGCTCCTTTAAGATATGTACTGTCATTCTCTCTTTTCTATTTTTTTCTGACAATATGTCTTGAAGTATTCCAAACTTGATTAATCCCTATTGTTTTATGAAAAATAGATTTACTATTATTCCTGAACCCTGTTTCTTGTATTATAAGACATATTATCTATGATACAACTTTCTTGCACTATTTATTTTAACACTTCTGTTTCTATTTATTCTACTATTACTCTATCTTCCATTATAATTTTCCTAATAAAGTAATGAAGTGTACTTCTTAAAGTCTGTGAAAGTTGGTTAAATTTCCATTGAGATGCTTTCTATCATATTTACTTTAACTTGGTTAAAGCTTGATGTCTATATTATTGGCTTGCTTATCAATATATTATATACCTTTTCTTCCAGCATAGATACTTTTAAATCTGCTTTTTTACCTTGTATTTTTTCCTAAAAAGTGAAAATATATTGTTACAGTATATGTTATTTTGTTAATACTAATAGGTTTATCCTTAATAGATTGGCAATAATATTATTTAGTATTGAGAAAACATATATTGACTCAGCAGGGATGTGAAATTGATTGGTTACTGTTAGTTTCAATTTATTCTATATTATTCTTGTTTTCTAAATTACTTGTTAAGGATCTTGATTAGAAACCATCTTTTTTAATACCTTCAACAGCTCTTTTTCTCTTCTCTTTAGGATCCTAATTATTATTTGTTTTTTTATTGATATATATATATATATTTTTTTTTTAACCTGCAATCATGCCACAATGGCTTGTCTTTATTGAAAAATTGAAGTAACTCTATAATATTTTACAGACTTTCACAAAGTGACTAACTCATCTTCATACAAAAGTACTCTAAGTCAGATTTTGGGGACAATATTACACTTCCCCAATAGATTGATAATAACCTTTATCTATCAGGATCATTGCCAACAGTTTGTCACTGTTGATTGTCCGAAAACCAATGAATTGCTAAGTTAAAAAGGGGAAAGGAGAAAAACGATTGGGGAAAGGGACAATTCAAGGCCTATCAAAAAAAATCCAAAAATAAAAACAACCTCTTCTCAAAAAAGATCTTCCTAATTGGGATAGTCTTCTTGCTTCACTTGAACCTCGGAAGAAATCTTCTTTTTCATCACCTGCGGCATCAGACAAGTCAATCTAACTGGTCTTTCATTTAAGTGGGCACCGGATTGGAATATTTCAAGGAAAGCATTTAGGCCTCAGCTTTTTTCCATTAAAGCTTTGGCACCACTTAAGAAACTTAGGTAAGAGATGGGAGTTTGCAATCCCCATTATCCATCGCTTGGTCTTTTGGTGTCATGGAAGCCTTCATTAAGGAACTTGAGCTTTTTGAGGCAACCGTTTCCAGAACATTTTTTTCAATCACCAATGATGTCATTAGAACATGTGAATGTGATCGATAGGAGCTTGTTTACATTTTAAAAACTAACGTGTTTCGTGTCAGCCAATCACCTTTGGTGAGGATTTGTGCTACCAAAAATTCAGGGTCAAACTGAGGTAGGCAAAATT
>CAJVPT010004926.1:0-12812 GCA_910592055.1 Acaulospora colombiana | reverse complement strand
AAGTAATAATAATATACATACAGGAGATGAAAGAATTGGAATCATAAAAACTTCAAGAAATAGTAAAAAGTCAATGCATTGATAAATATAGCTTCTATACAACTAGAAATAGAAATATGGCACTATCAATAAATCTTTACTTCATAAAAAAGAAAGAAACTTATAAATTAGATACAGTGATAGCCAATATTCTAAAAGAAACAGAAGATAAAACCAAGGCATACCTAAGCAACTCCCTTAAACTTCCACAAGAAGAAAGAAACCTGTTACGAAAAGAGTTTATCAATGGAAATAAGTACTTAATTTTTTGAATACAAGAGAAAGAAGATGTTATAAGATATATTAAAGAAGTTAATTGAAAGAAAAACAATTTTGTTATCCAAAACATAATACCTTTGATCACTCACAAAAAACAAAAGATGGAAAAAAACCTAGATAAAAAAGTCTTTCAACAATCTAAAACCAAAAAAAAACACTACTATCTGGCATGTATGCTTAGTAGATGGGGATCAGAAAAATAATAAGAATCTTATAAAAACATATCTAAAAAGATATGTAAAAGTTCAAAACATGCATATTTATAAGTTGAATACAAAATCACTAGTGAAAGCCTATATCAAATAGCATAAATACCTTAGTCTAAATCCTGAAGCATTCAATCAGTACAAAAATGTTAAGAGCTATATTTTTTAAGTTTGAGCTCAATAACAATGAAATTAATCAAATATTAATTGAAAAAAATAACAACTTAGCAAGACTTCTAAATACTGATAAAACCTATACCTGTCTAATAGCTATAATATTGAATGGTATACAAACCAAGGCATGCTATATACCCAAAGATCTCTATACACTCAAGAAGCATAACTTTACAGTGATTTGCTTTAAAACAAAAAAAAAAAGAGACAAGACATGCAAATAACATATTTTCTTGCAGGAATATCATTTCTTATATAGCATCAAATACACATTTAAAACAAAATAACAGAATTCTAAAGGTGAAAATAAAAATACAAGATTCAGATCAAAAAATACAAAGTAGACAATAAATCAATATTGAACTCACAATTAGATAATAAATCAACAGAATTTATTTTACTTTAGCAAGTTATCATAGGTTTAAGAATTTGAGACAAATCAAACAACAAAGCAATTATAGAATAAGGTGTAAAAAAAATACTAGAAAAGAATGCCCTGCAATATAAAGCAATAGAGAGTCAATTAGAAATCAGTGATGCTATAGAAATAGATCTTCTGAAGTTAACATAAGACCTGAAATAGAAAGCATACAAGATCTTTTAATGAGTATTCTAGCTAACCTAGAAAGATTACATGCTAGAATAGATACCTTAGAGAAATAAACAGGCTTCAAAAGATCAAGACTTAGTAATAAAGGAGAAAATCACTTTTAGAGATGTACCAGTCCTTAACAGCAATAAAAAGAAGTAACAGCCCATTGCTTCCTCATCAAAAACCACAAATATGGACAACAAATGAACTTTAAAAAGTAGTAACAGAATAGAAAAGGAGAAGAACATAAATATCATAATATTCCTACAAGAAGAATGAAAAAAATTTCTTAACAATAATAGACATAAATCAATAGTAAAAATCAAAGAAGAGAATGAGATAAATAAAAAAGTAATTAAAATAGATATACACAATGTTAGAGGAATTACAAATAAAACAAAGCAACAAAATCTAATTGAAGATATACTAGAACAAGAAATAGGCATACTGGAATTATATAAAACAAAATTGACAAATGTTAATATACAATGGGTTTTTAACGACCAGAAAGACTACAAACACTTTTATAATATCAATAAAAACACATTATTTAGGTTAGAAATCAGTCTCTTAATTAGAAAAGATCCAAAAAAAAAGATTGTATCAGTAGAGAAAGAAGAATGATATATTATTGCTACCAATATACTTATGAAAAAAAAAAAGATCTGTATTATACAGATCTATATTTCTTCAGACAAACCAAAACACAAAATAGTATAGAATAAGATAATTAGCCTTATTAAAAGAAACCATGGACAAGGCTTTTACACAATAGTAATAGGAGATTTTAATACCACCTAAAATCCATCAGAAGATAGAAAGTCTTTTTCAAAAATAAGCTTCAGATCATCATGGTAACCTGAAATTCCACTATTCAACTTTTTTGATAAATAAAGCTTTATAGATATGCAAGCCATATGAGAATGCAAAAAAAAAACTTTAATAAGAAGAAACCTAACAAGTAGTAATAGAATAGACTACATTTGGATCTCTTATAGTTTAACAAGTTATATATTACTCTGATTTGATAATCCCTATATAGATGATATTATGAACAATAATCACACTATGCTCCTAATGACATTATATGACAAAAACTTTTCATGAGAAGTAGAATCACAAAATTTCTATAAGTATACTAAGAAAAATTAATATAAAGTATATATTTTCTTTACAATGGTAATCATTTTGTGAAAATGTAGATCACAAATTTAAAACATTAGAACTATTGTTACAAAAAGAATCCAATCGAGATGAAAGGAAGAATCAGATAAATAGACTGTGAAAAACCTTTGAAAAATTGTTATATAAAGTAGCCTTTAATAAGCTGGCAATAAAGAAAACATTCCAATCAGAAGAAAAGCACTATAAGTATAATATTGAAGTTAATAATTATAGAAAAGTCTTACAACTTAAAAACCTTACAATAAAACAGAGACATCAAAAGAAATAGATAAGCCACAGGTCCTTAGCATAGATATAGAAAAGCCTAATAATACTCTCAACTCTAATTATTAGATCAAGAACTATTGTACACAATATAGCATCTGTAAAATGCTATAGAAATCTTTGAAAAATAATATCCAAAATACTATAGAAGGTCTTAAATTTATATATCAAAGATTGAAAGCAAAAAAAACAAGAGATAGTATCAAAACTATCCTGAAACAATGATGTGATGACTTGAGAAACAATTAGAATGGATGGTCAGCTCTTTAATCAACCAAACTAGATATAAAATAGTACTAAATAGGATTAAAATCAAGCTAGAGAATAATAAATATATTACAATTCAAAAAAAATAAATTGAAATAAAATAAGATGATATCACTATGCCTTCAAAAAAAAAAAGCTAGCTATGACAATTTACCAGAAGATTGGAAAGAAGAGTGTAAGCCAAGAGAATATGTCCAAACATTTTGATACAATGAACTATTTAAGTCAATCTCACAAGAAGAATTAGATAAAATACTAAAAGCACTTCTTAATAATAAAGCTCTAGAAAAATCTCAAATTTGTTATGAAATACTAAAACAGTTGAGTCAAGAAGGAAAAGACTTCTTGAAAAGAATACTGAATAACTTTTTAAGATAAAAAGTTATCTTGAAACATTAGAAACAAAATCACATATATCCTATAGTAAAATCCAAACCTTGAGGCTATGAACTCTCAAATACTAGACCTATTATTCTATTAGAGATTATAAGAAAATGTTTTATCAAAATTCTTATTAACAGAGTGGAAAATATTTGTAAAAACAATAATATTTTCAAAGGACTAAACTATACAGGATTACCAAGAAAAAGTATAACAGAACCAATTCAAATTTTTAATAATATCTGTGAAGATACCAGAGAAAACAAAAAGGAACTGTGGATACTTTTTCAGGAAAAGCAATAGAAAGAATAAAAGCCTCAAAAGGTTTTATAAAAATTATAATGAGCCTTTTCCAAAATAGAAAATTCTAGGTCATATTTGAAAATAATCTCACAGAATCAATAATAGTTACGAATGGAATTAACCAAGAGGAAACTATTTTACCTCTATGATAAAGAATTTTTTATGATCCTCTTCTATGCAAAATTTAGAATTATACACAAAGATAGTATAAAATATCAGTTATATGAAATTCTGACCTTAAAAAATAGACTACAAGAAGATTAAATTAAGGTATACAGTTATAGCCTTCATAGATGACATAACATAGATAGCAAGATCTAAGAAGGATATAGAAAAAATTCTAAAAACTGCAAGAATCTTTTACATTGTCAACGACTCTCAAATAAATAGCAACAAATCAGTCTTAGTTATTATTAACAATTCTAATTGCTATCCAGAAGAGATAAAGGCAGGTACTAAAGAATAAGTGATTAAAGAGCTTAATAGAACAGAACAGGCTAGATTCTTAGAAATTTGAATGGGTAATCAAAAAATAGCAATTGAACTTAAAGAATAAGTGCTTAAAGAGATCAACATAATAACAAGAGTCCTCAAACATAAAAAGGTGATAGACAAACAAGCTCTCTATATTTTAAATAAAGTATTATTATCTAGGATAGAATTTAAAATGCAACATAGCATATTGTCCAAAAAAATATGTAACACCTTAACAATAGCATATAAAAAACTTTTCAAAAATAAGAATGGTCTATACAAATCAATGTCCAATAGTATAATCCTCCATCCAAAGATCCATATCTTGAAAAGTGTTTGGATACTACAAAGAAAAAACCAAGTAACAGGACTTTGCAGCTGATTAAATGATCCTAGATCAACAGGAATCACAATAATCATTAGACTCAAAAAAGCACAGATAAGAAATTGGGAATCACTCAATTTATTAAACTGCAAATTCTTAAGCTATCAAGGTAATTTTCCACTCTAAGTAATCAAAATTGCTAAAAATCTGGGAATAATATTTCATAGTTGAAAATGGCAAGATATTTTTGAATAGAAAAAGGAAAACATTTGAATTAGAGAATATCTTGCATTAGAAGAATATAAAAAAGCCATATTATCACTTAGAAATAATTATCTGATGTACCTGGATCAACTGATCAATCAGAAAATCAAAAAAATAAGAGACTGATAAATGCTTCAGCTTCTACAAGATACAAATAAAGGATCTATACTAGGATAGTTTCAAATTATAGTCAAAAATCTCTAGAAAAATAACTAAAGCAGTTTATAAGATCTGAAAGAGAAGATTATATGAAATTTAAATCAAGATACTTGAAAATAGATTCTAATCAAGATAAGCGAAAAAAACTGTGAATAGTTATGAGAAATAAAAGAAATCAAGTAACTTGGTGAAAATTAAGACAAGAAAATAGGAAAATGTTATAATAATAGAGTATTTTACCAGTTGTAGCTTCAACAATAATCAGAAGATCAATATACAAAAATACCTGAAATATTCAGAAGACACAATATTAAATGGTGACTATATTATAAAAAGAGAAATAAAAGAAATATATATAGTATTATACCTTAATACAAGAAAGTCCATCAGAAAAATATAAGATTTAAAATTTTCCAATCCCAAGTTAGCACTTGAAAAAAAAATCAAAGAAGTGATTTATAGTAATCAAAGCCCTTTTAAGACCCAAAATGATAAAGTAAATCATATGGACATTGAAACCTGGGAAGAATCTATTATCAAAGAATATGTTAAAGAAGGAGCATATCAAGATTATCTAATAGATATACTTCAATATAACCTTGAATCTAAAGAAAAACTAATCTTCTATTCCAATGGATTACTTATTAATTATGAAAAAGAAGATATAAATATAGAAGCAGCTTGGATTCAAATAGAAAAAAAAAGAAAGAAAAGTAAATTTCCAACAGAAATAAACAATTGACTCTTGTCTACAAGAACTGAATTGGTAGCAATTATAACAATACTCCTAGTAGTTCCAATTAAAGTATAGTAAAAATCTTTACAAAAAGTTAAACATATATTTTGAAATGGAAATCTTTAGAAAAAGAAGACACAAAAAGAATTCATAAGAGATCGTTCAAAAAAAAAATTTGATTTTTATAGACATGCATAGTAAAGCTAATAAAAAAGAAAATATAGATCTAAGGTTTATGAAAGTCAAGTTATATTCAAATGACCCTTATAATAAAGAAGCAGACACTTTAGCCAAGGAAGTCCTAAAATTTCCATTAATCAAATAAAAAGATCTTGCTTCATACAAAATTATTATTGAAATCAAGTGACAAGAGACAATTCTAAATGATTTAATTAGGCAGTTCATTAAGAATATTAATAATAAAACAATAGCCTATCGGTAGATACAGCAAAACAAAATAGAGAAAAAATAGAGTTATCAAATTTCAGAATACTAGGTTCATATATGAAACCTAGTATAAGAAAGGGTTAAAGATAGACACATATGAAATACATCCTTTAAACAATTCCAACAAAGAAGCTTTCTTATTAAACTAATCAACAATAAGTTATTCAACTTAAGTAAGTTAGCTATAAGAAGACCTAATCTATATAAACAAATAAAATACTGTATATCACATATAGCCAACAAGATAAAATTATAGAACACTTGCTAAAATGTTCAGCCTATAAGAATTAGCTATAAGAGACATGGAATAAAGGAGTAAATGGAATCACTAGAAACTTTAAAGAGTTATTTTATGAAAGAAAGAGAGAGGCTAAAGAGAAAATTTCAGGTTGATCATTGATAATCATGAAGAAATAAGAGAGTTTGACAAGTGGATTGTCAAAGTAGTGAAACAAACTTCTGGAACCAGTCAGAATATACTAAGTTTCTATACTGGCCTTATAAAAACTAACCTTATTTAAGAAATAGCAAATTTAAAATACTAAGGTAAATGTATAGAAAGAATAGCAGAAAGTGGATAATAAAAATGCAAAAAAGAGTCTGCAATCAAATTTAAAAAGAAGTCTGGAACAAGATATATAAAAAAGTAATCAAATGGAAATAAACATAAGGAATTAATAAAGAAGACAAGATAAAAAGATCTTCTTGTCTATCTGGCCAGAAAACTATGACTCTGAAAAAAAGAAATCTGCTACCTGAAGAAGAAAACCTTGGAGATAGAAACTTCGGAGAAATTTTAACAAAAAGAATAGAATATAAAATAAAATAGTTTGGTTTTAAGTTCTGTCAAAACATTGCAAAGTAATCTGCAGTAGTGATCTGCAGTAGTGACCTACAAACAATTAAGTTAACAATTGGAAGAGTCTTTATCTAAACTGCTAATAGAGCGATAAATTACTTCTAAAGTTACACTTAAAGTTTTAATAATTCTAAAAATAGAGACAAGCGAGTTAGATAAAGACTTGGCTTTAGCAATACATTATTAATATAAAGTATACATATGTTTAATAAAGTATACATATATAGCCTGACAGAGTGTTTAAAATAAAAATAATTTATAAATATAAATATTTTTTTTACACGTTTTATAAATTTGTTAAATAAAAAATAAAAAGTTGCTGAATTTTTAATGAATAATCAAAGAACTTTTAATAAATAGTTTTGATAAATTGTTATCAAATTTTTAAAAAATAGTTGATGAATTTTTAATAAATAGTTTTAATGAATAGTTATCAAATTATTAATAAACTATTAATAAATTTTTGATGAATTTTTGATAAATTATTAATAAATTAATATTGAATTTTTATTGAATTACTAATAAATAATTTATAATAAATTATTTAACAAATTGTTAATAAATTTTTGACAATTTATTGTTAAACTTTTAATTGTTAAATTTTTAATTGTTAAATTTTTTGATTGCCAAATATTTGATTGTTCAATTTTGATTGTCACTTTATTATTGAAATAGTAATTTTCTGAGTGATAGCAATTAACAATATTTTTATTATTAAATTTAATCAAATTCACAATAATTCAGCTACTGAATTATATAATTTTAACAAGTATTATAAAGATCCCAAAGTCTAGAAAAAAGTATAAGTCAATAACTTCATATTAGTCTGGGAAACTGGTATTACTATAATAGGCAAAAATAGCTTTTTTCTTAGTATATAATAGTTTTTTTTTTATTTTTCTGAAGAATTTTACCTATTCTAGCTTGATCCTAAATTTTTTGTTTTGAATAGATTGATTGGCTAAATACTGAAATTGATTACTTATAATTAATAAAAATGTAAATAAGGATACATATGACATATAACATAAATGCATTTCTTAAGTTCTATAAGAACTTTTAGATTTATTATAAATTATATAGATATTGTTATATAGGTGAATAAACATTAAATGGACTGTAATCTCCTTTCTTTCATCATTCTTTGAAGTGTTATAACTGTGAAATAAGTATCTCTTCTATTGAAATGAAATTTTAAGAACTTACTCTACTCACAAAAAACATAGCATTTCTCTATTCCAGAATTGCTTCAGAATTTTTTTTATCTTGATTTGAATAATTTTTTACTCTTTTTTTTTTTTTTTTAAACACTCAACCTTGTCTATTTTATTGATTATATGTGTTATATGTACTCTTATATATAAAGCAATTTTGTAAACTATTTCTATACTTAGTGAAACAATAAAACCAATTGATAAAATATCCATTGTGGCATGTTGTTTTACTACTCAAGCTAACCTAATGTACACAAAGTTCCACTAATATATATTGTTAACAAGAGTGGTATATAAGGATAATGAGATGAGAAAAGTTATGAGCTAGATTATTTTTAAATGACATGTTACCAGGGACTATAATATTCAAAAACCTCTCTGTAAAAAATGCTAAAAAAAATATTTTTGTTTTATTTTGAGACTTAAAAGTTATAGCAATTGTATTGTGTACTTGGATAATGTATGTATTCTGCCAAAACTTTAGTGATGGTTCATTTCAAAATAAGAAGATCAGATTTTTAGGCTTGTTACTTTGCAGCTCATATGGAAGAAAGAAGATTTGACAAAGAGTATGTGAATAGGTGGTATTAGTAAAGTGTTACCTATCATCATCTAATAATGACTTCCAATAATATTCATTTCCAACTTGTTGATTTTTCAAGTTGATGGAATCTCCCAATATCAAGTGATAATCATACCTACTCATTTACCTTTAGCTTGGTTACTTCAGTGCTATGGGAAACTTTTCTATTTACTTTGGTAAACTTTGTTTCCAGCCAGATTCCAGTTACATATGGGAGTTGATTACTTTTACCGATCAGAAAGGTAAATTCTTTAGAACATTTATCTGCTTGGTCAGTTTGATGTGGGAGGAGTGATGGAAGGGAACTTCTCTTGGTATTGTCTAGATGATTTGAATCTTCCAAGGTGAGAGGGATTTTTCCTCAATAGAAGAAGATTTGTAAAGGCATATATGCAGCTAGGTAGGTCGATTTATTTGTAGCACATTTTACCTGCAGTATTGTATGATCCAGTAAAGTCATAAGACACTTGCTAAGCCTCTGTATCCTAAAAGCTTAGCTAACAGAGCTTGAGAATTTTGTTTTTATTTATTCTTTTCAATAATGGCCAATGATGTATAGGAGGCAGTGTCCTGTATAACCTGTGTTAGACTCATATGACTTATAGTGGATCTCAGGTTCTTATGGAGCTGAGGAAATGTATTTAGACATGTGAGATGATCAATGAGAGCTTGTTTATATTCTTTTACTGATGTGATTCTACTGAGCAAATTAGCACACAAGAAACTTTGTGCTACTCAAAATTTAGGATCAAACTGAGGTAGGCAAAATTCCCTAGAAAAGATTAAGAAAGAGTACTATTAGAGTCCAACAAGAGATGAAGAGAGTGGATGATGTGTGTTCATGATAGCTTTTTTATTACAGACAAAAGCTTTGTAGTGTTTCTCTATATGTGAATAAGTAGTAGTCAGTCAGTTCTTTTTCCTTTCAGAACTTTCTTGCCATTGGTAGGAAAGGTATTCTATGACTTTTCAGGTCACTTGAAGTCAAGTTTTTGAATGAAAAGGTTTATAGACAATAGGAATAGGATAAGAGCAACTCTTGAAGTATATATTTCAAGTTGTTTTAAGGAGAGTATTAAGACTTTATTAGCAAAGAGGTATAAAACTTCTTGTGAACATCTTTTTTGTGTGTAGTCATAGGATCCTACACTTTTTATTTATTATGAAATAATGTTTACATATATGCTTATTACATAATAAATATATTACATACTATGTACAAACTAGCCCAGACCTAACCAAAGTCTATTTAAGAAAAAGTGCACAACATTATTTTAATTTTTCCTAGAATAATTTTATAGAGTAATCTAGTTATTAAACCATTGTATACTGTAACTTGAACTAGGATTTGGTCTTTCAATGTAATCTAGCAAATTTCTTCTTTCATCAAGGTTTCCCGATGAATATTATTTACTGAATTGATCATACTTTTAAGTATCCCACCAATACAATATTTACTCTATTCTGGAACTTTGGCTTTCTTAACTTGATAGCTTCTTTCAATCAATAAGATTGACAGAGTACTTCTTGTCAATCTGGTTTCTATCCCAGTTAATTACGAGATCAGTTATATTTTCCTTCACCTTATCAGAGTAATAATAAGATACTGATTATCTATAACACCTATAGATTAGTCTAATCTGATAAAAATCAGTTATAGATAACATCGTATTATGATGAAAATTCATTTCAGGTTTTGGTATGATAACTAGGACTACATTTAATGACAAATATTGATTTGTCATCTAATGAATTTTTTCATTATATGTAATATTTTTCACATGACCTTCATATGATATTGAACTTTAGACCTTGTGATTGCAACCTGAGAGCACTAATATTGTGCTATTGATCTACAGGTTATTTTTTTACTCTTATATAACAAACAATACTACTGAACTTATATTTTTTCTTTGAACACACTTGATATTGGTAACAAGTTATAATTATTAGAATTATAAGAAAGGTGTACTTTTTTTTTCAAGGAATTAGCAAGTCAACTATAGTAAGTTAGTTAAGAGGAATTCAAAAAAATTAAAAATTCAATAAGAGGTGTCTAGTTTTTTCTAAATAAATATAGTAGTAAAAATTTAATCCAATTGAATATCTCTAAGCAATAAGCTATTTAATAAATCCATTAAAGATTAGGTTTTAAAGAATTTAGTAACATAAATAATATATGGTTCTATATAATAACCTTTATAATCACTATTAATTTGTATATTACTTTATCAAAGTTAATAAATATGGTTAAGTTCCTGTTTCAAAAAAAAAAAAAGAATTTTTGATATTTATTTAATAAAAATTTTTTCAAGATATAAAATTTTTAAAAAAATAATCAAAATCTATTAAATATTTAATAATTAATTCTGATAAAATAGAGATTTGAAAAAATAAAAATAAAAAATTGGTTCAATATTTAATTAAAGAAGAGAAGATTATAGTAGATAATAAAAAAGTCATCTAAAAAAAACTAATGGATTAAAAAAATAAAATAGTAAGATTAAGATATACAAATTGATTTATATCTATTTATATATAGATAAAATTAAAAGAATTTAAGAGTATATCAAAAATTAATATACTATAAATAAAATAATTATTATAAGAAAAATAATTAAAAAACTTAGTTGATAAATATAAAAAAGTTTTAGAAAAAAAATCCAAAACAATTTTTATATTGTTATAATTTTTTTTTTTTTTAAACCCTTGGTCAGGCCAGTACTGTATGTTTATTAATCATTAAGAAAACCAATTGAGATACATAGGGAAATTGCATCATGGCTAAACTAAAATCTTGTACTGATACACTCATCAATGGCTTTCAATTCTCAAAAGAGCTTCAGCTTCTAAGTGCAATCTTGGGAACAATATTTCGCTCTGAACTAAGTTTTGAGTAAAGACTCTCCTAACTTATTCATTATTGCTAGCAGGTTGTCACTACTTATTATCTTTCAAGGAACTGAATTTGAGAAACTACAAAAGGAAAAAGAAAAAATAAAAGGAAGGGAATCTCTAAAAATGCACAACTGTGTTACATGAAAATAAAAAGAAAAGAAAAAAATAAAAGTGCTCCATGTTCTCCAAAGAACCTCTGCTGGAAACCTCTTCTCATTAGAAGTCAACCCTTCTGGGATATCCTTCTTCTTTCTGACCATCTGAAGAACTTATCCATCCGTGCTTTTGATTATTTTCTTGCAACCATCTGAGGTACTTATCGCCTACTCGGATCTAGTGTCTTGCTCAACGCTTCCTTTCTTTCAGTCTTGATTTTGTATCCACCCACGTAGAAGAAGATGGCTAATGGTGGACCCCAGGTTCTTATGTGGCTTTTCAGTCTTGTTGAGTAACTCCCAATATTTTCCAGCAGCCACACCTAGTTAAAGGAATTTTACTGATGTTTATCTTAATTGCAATATTATTACACAATATTTGGGAAAATGCATTCTCAATCCTAAAGAAGGGTGGTATTTTACATTCCTCTGCTTTTCGGTCTTACAGCCTGACTGGGATAAGGAAATAATCTTCTTCACATACTTTGCCTAACCGGGATGATAAGAAGTTGAAGGCCTCGGCTTGAATAAATAACCACCTTTTTATCATCTAGGAAATTTAGTACCCATCCTAATGGTCTCATGATTTCTTTGCTTCAGTTACACTTCTTTTAGAGAAGTGGAGAATGCGTACCAATAGATTCTCTTTCTTTCACCAATGATGTCATCGGAGTATGTGAAGTGATCAGTAGGAACTTGTTTACATTCAGCTACTAACATGTTTCATGTTCACCAATCATATTTTGTAATAGATTGTGTCACCTAAAATTTAGGGTTAAACTGAGGTAGGCAAAATTCCCCAGAAAGCCAAAAAATTTTTGGGTGACTTTAAGAGGGAAAATACAGTGGGCAGACACTTTGAGATATGGCTTGATGTTCGCTGCCTTCCACTGTTAGAAACCTCTATAGATATGCTTCAATATGAAAGGTTTCAAGTACTATACATTAGTTTTTCTTTTTTGCAGAACTTTCTTGCCATTGATAGAGAAGGTGTTTCTTGACTTTTCT
>CAJVPT010004925.1:0-12812 GCA_910592055.1 Acaulospora colombiana | reverse complement strand
AGTGAAGTTATAAGTAGTTTTAGGGAAAACTACCTTGAGACTCACTCAAATCTTTTTATGCCTTTGCCTTGATTTTGATATTGTGTGTGTGTGATAAAAGGATGGACTCTTCTATCTGCAAGTTATGCGAGCTTTTGGTCATTAATGACTGACTTATCAATTAGCCTACTACAATATGCTTTAAAAAATTATACGATATATTTGAATACTATCAATTTAGTACTTATTTAATAGTAGTCAAAAGTATAGTACTTAAAAGTATTACTAATTTTTGATTACTTTTTTCCAGTAATTATAGCCATCCCGATATTAAAAAGCAATATTTCTTCTCCATTGATCTAATTTTTCTTGAGTTATTTGATATTTTTGTTGTAAAAGAAGGATAAGGGTATTAATATCAGATTCACTTTTAATAAGAAATACTGAAGATAAAGAAATTGTTTGAAATAGACATATTGTATTTAAGGATTGTTCAGAATTATTTGATTGATTTTGAGTTATACCAAAGAAGGTATTGTAACAAGTTTATTACAGATTTCAAACTACACTATTATAAGAACTCTTTTCAAAATCTTATTACTGGATGATTCAGAGCATCGAAGTTTTGCTTCTTCTGAAATGGCAATATCAGTAGTAATGGATATTGAATCGAAAAGTTTTTGGGTTTCATCAATCTATTTCAATTTATATGATAGAAGAATTGGAACTATAGGGTGAAAATCAGGAATACATAACTTTGTAGCCATTGCATCTTTTTGATTTTTAAAACTAGCTCCACCATATGGTCTGTGATTAATCCAATAAGTGCATTTCTATACTTGATGTTTCTTGGGACCTACACGAGTTGTACCACTCTTAATGGTATAACCACACCAATTTCCTGCTATTATATTAATTAATTTTACTGTAGCCTTGAGATCAGGAGTTCTCTTAGCCCGAGATTTAAAGCCAAAAAGTAACAATGTATTTTCTCAAATTTTAATGATTTTTTTTTGTAATTGCTCAAAAGTCTTAGCTACATCATTACCAGAAAGAATATTTGTATTATCTACAGTATATCTTTAAAACCTATCAATTGGACAAGATTATGTATTTCTTTCCACTGCTTAGCTGAATAAAATTTATGCAAATCAACCGAGGATGGATTCATAGAATCATATGAATCTTCCTACTGTATTTCTTCTTTAATTTTTAGATTTTCTATAGCTCTTATCACATTGAAACCTTGTCTTCTAAAATATGCAAGCCTCCTTAAATGTTGTAAAGGTTTAGGATTATTATATGTTTTCACAAAGTCTTTATTACAAAGTTCAATCCAATCATCATTATTTATTCCCCAATTCTGAATGTCATCTTTACCTCCAATATCACCTGAAGCATATGTTCTCCATAAGTAGTGATATTGTAAAGTCATGTTATCAGTAAAGAGCATATATGATTTTGCCTAAGAATTTCCACTTCATCAGGACTAATATCTGGAGAATTAGCTATTGATTCTGCATCTGAGCTTTTAATAATTTTCTCAATATTCTTAATAGTATAAGAAATTTCATTCCTGTTAATTTTTTCAGTATCTTTATCAAAATTAATTCAAGAGTTACTCCAGTACTAACAATGAGACTGCAAAGAATTTCAGGAAAGTATTTAGCTAATAAGCATCTCTGATATTCAATTTTGATATAGGTTTCCACTGCTAGAGATAAATTAAGCACATAACAATTAGCAATTTTATCCTATATATACTGGCCTTTTATTATTGTTGGTAAGTCTCTAGGTCTTAATGCTGAAAGTTCAGTCTGAATAAGTTTCTGGCATGGTTCTTTAAAAATATAAAATTTTTTGTTATGATAAAAGGAAATTATATATAATGGAAAGTTACGAATTCTGAACAATATCTGAGTAAATGCTTCAACATGAATTGGAGTGGCAATATTAGTAATTCCTATAACTGCATCAAAATAATTAGATATTTTAAAGGAAATGCCAGCTTCCACATTGCTTATATAAATTATACTGTCAAAAGTACTCCAAGTAGTATTAATATTAACAAATTCATCTTGGTAATGTTTTCTATCTATTTAACCAAAATAAACTCATGATAAAATGAATATACCATCAGGTTTTTGCAACTTAAATACTTGCTTAGCTAAAGCTCAAGCTTTTTTACAGGATGTTATAACAAATGCAATGTGCTTACCTTTTTGGATTATCCTAAGACCTCTATGTATAGCTTCTGAACCTTTTTCTGGACCATAAAGAAATTTAACAATCTCTCCTTTACATGATTGATATTCGTTATCTATTATACAGATATTTTCACCTCAATAGGATTTTAAGAAATCTAAAGTTGAATCATTTGCAAAAGCATCCATAGCAACAATATGGGTAGCTATATTTAACAAATAATGCATAACATTGAAAGACTCTCGAGTATGAACTCCACTAGCCATTTGATGCATAGTGGCATTCGCATCATCTAAAATTGCTATACAGAAATAATCCTTTAGAAAATCAAGATGATGAATACTTTCAACTTGTACAATAATTAGAACCTACTCATGTGTCTTTAGGTTGGCTATAATATTTTGATACTGTCCTACTTTGAAATCAGATTTTTCCAATTCTTTAAGTTTAGCTTTAGATTCATTACTAAGGGTTTTTCGATATGAAACCCAAATAGTACAAGATAAATTAGCACACTTTGAGCTAAAGATGTCAAAAATTTTCTTAATGTTTTTGTTTTTTTAGTACCCACAGTAGAGCAAATAAGAGTCATACTAGGTTCTTCACTTAAGAATTCTGGAAAAACATTTAAGGCATCCTTCATCTCTTTCACATTAATACTTTCTCCAAGTAATTCAGGAAATTGATGTGGAGTTGATAGAGCCTTGGGTAATCTTTCACATAATCTCCACTTTTTGGACTTTTATTTCAATTCTACTTTGTCCAATACATTATCAAGCTAAGGCCCTTGTTATCTGACTTGTACTGTTTTTGCTAATAGCACTTGAGTATGAAATGCCCATTTTGATAAATAAATCTATAAAGATGGTCTTTTTCATGTTTAATGTCGCATATAGAACATTCTTTAACAAATTGTGCTTGAAAGTTGATGAATTCATTCTCGATTCTTCCATTCTGGAGCCACCCATATTTTGCAATAACCTATTAGCTCCTTTAATCAAGTCATTTTCATCATTGATAGGTTGGGATTCTTCTTTTACTAGCTCCTTAGAAGAAAAGGTTTGTGACCAGATCACAGAATAATTCTTTTTAGGCTGAACCAGATAATCATCTGGATTTTTAAATCCATTTTTAACTGAAGAAATAGTAGGTTTTTAATACAATCTGCCTTTGCTGATCTGAGAAGCCAAAGGTTGAAATATGTTTTGGGAAGGCCATTATCAATAAATTTGGAATAAGATTCTCTGAATAATTCTATAATCTTTTCTGTGAATCCCTTAAGTTCTCTATAATCTATGAATCGGGCACGAGGATAAATAATATGCCAACTACGTTTCTCAGCATTTGATGAACTAGCTAAGGCAAAAGAATTTAAGAAAGATATACAATTGGGAATAAGTCTTAATGCATCTGTACAAGCAACTAAAATTCGAGATAGCAAATCTTCTATATAATTTTTTTACTATCTAAGGAAGGCAATTTAGGATTTGTAGGATCAGGCTTTTGCCTTGTATCAATATTGATAATTAAGCGAAGGGCTGGTACCATCAATACATTCAAACTTCACTAGGATAATCGATCATTGTATAACCTTTTCCTGCCATTCGAATTATATATTGAGAATGAATCTCTTCAGGTCGATATGCATCTAAAAGTGTAGTATCATTTTTTTCAGTATGGCCATTAGATGCAAACCAATATTTATAAAATGTACTCTATGGCCAGGTTTATAATCAAGATCAGTTAAACCCATAAAAAGCAGTTTTGCTTCATTGTATTCAGCTAACTTTTGATTTAAGCATTGTTTTTGTAGGCTCAAAGAGCTATTGCTCGGCAATAATGATTCACAAAATCATTTTTTGCTTCACTAGATAAATTCATTTATAGATTTGTACATGTGTTATTTGTATATACGTGTTGTTTGATCTGACAAAAAGTATATGTTTTTGAAATCATAATAATTGATAGATAAATCTTTAAAATAAAATTAATTATTCCGAAGTGGAATTTTTGATCTCAGGTTTGTTATCACTTTTGTCAAGAAAAAATATAAATTTGATTGAAGCAATTATTATAAATAATCACGATGATATTATAGCATTGCTCATATATTCATAAAACTGGAAAATTCTGTGGTAGATGTAATAAATCAGAAAGATGTTATATTCATCGTAGTTCTCTAATACCTACTCCTTGTAGAGATTGTGGTGAGCCAAATAGGTCTAAATATAATGCATGCAATAAACAAGTGGGCAAATATAAAAGTAGAGAGAATTATTATCAAAAAAAAGCAGGATGAATTGCGTACAAAAATTGCTATGTTTGAGAGTTATATATCTGACTTATTCGATTCTATGCACGAAGTATAATCACATACCTGGCATATGTGTATATTAATTATTTTTCCAGGACCTCTTTAAGCAATGCTATATCCTCTTTGGAACCTTCTATATTTTTGGTTATCCTATTACATAAAGCTATGGATTCTAAAACCTTCAATCTATTTCGTGTCTTGTTCACTTCCATTTTCCGACAGAATTACAATTATCACTACCCATTCAATTTTTGGGTATGGATACATTGACTCGAGATAATTAATTTCGATTTGGAAAAATATTATCTATAGTGTATATAACCTAAAGAACTGTTCATAACCTACTCAACCTACTATACCATTAGATCATGTCAGATATCGTAACTAAATTTTTGAAAAATACAATCTCAGCCCCAAGAAGGGTGTGCCCGATCTCAGTAAATATACCTCAGAATTTCTGAAAATCTTACCGATGATAGAAAGGTCGACGACGTCTTCGAGATGGTTTTAAATTTAGCAGTAATCAGGTGAGCATATTGATACCCAACCAGAGAAGTGGGAAAACTAAAACTATAAATATTGCGATTTCCAACAAACCCTCGAAAGGAATAAAGGAAGAATCTATTGGAGATATGGCGCAACGGATTTTACAAGATAAACTTAGCATCAGAGATGTAAGAGCTGAAGCTTATGCCTTAGCCCTATCAGCATCGGATGCCAATGCTGGTTCATCGCATCTCTCTCGTCTTCGTAGAGAATTGAGGAACCTTAATGCATCATCTGAAATAATTGAGGCCCTGATATTACAAAAGAAGCGAACGAGATCGACGTAAAATTGCTGAGATTAATCTAATTGATTATCCAGACCCATTGGTGTCGGTTAAGGAAAGATTAAATGAGTATGATATTAAAACTTTATCCGATTATCAAGCTCTTGCTGATGTTATAATAATGCCTGTATTCATCCCGCTGAGCTTACATCTTTACGCATTACAGATGTTGGCATGATAGACTATGCGAAGAACAGGGGGCAACCAGATATTCCTCGAAAATTTAGATCTATGGAAAAGAATCAAGAAAGAGACAGAGGATTGCTTACTTGAATTCAACGCGCAATATCTTCTGGCCAAATTGGGGATCCAGGAAAACCCGGAACAAAATGGTTGAATAAATTCTTAAAAGAATATGATTTAATTCCTAAATACTTACGAAAAATGGGTGCAGTTTATGGTGTTGTACTACATGAAGCCAAGAATATGGCCCACGCCTATACAATTGCCGGGGAATTCTTAAGACAAAACCCTGACAATTTTACTTCTCCAGATCAAAATTACGTTGTGGTCAATTACAGGCTTCGTGGAGTTAGTGCCGATCAAGCAAGACCATTCCGAATCTATGATAAAGACAAACCACACTTCTTTACTTTCACAGCACGTATATATGTCCCACCTTTATCATAATTATATCATTCAGAGACAGACCCATATGAGGATTCAGAGCTAGATGAGGATTCAGATGTGGTATCATTTAAAATTTTCTTTTTTCTTTTAACCTTGCATGATGTACGATTTATTCGAGGAATATCCGGGTCTGCTATTAATTCTCAAAATAGTTGTCTATCTTCGTCCGTAATTGGGGGCGGATTTCTTTAGGGCCGAATCCTATATACTTTGAAATCTAATCGCGTAATTCATAAGATATTTTTCTTTTCTATAATATGTAATAAAATTCGATTTAATTTGTCTTAATACTAAATTTGGAGCGAGAAAATTGGTAAATATATGTTGAGATGGGACATAATAATCAGTGTAAAACAATAATCCTCAATAAAATGATGTCAAGTGTAAATCCGCATATATAGCGGAGGTCTCTTTATTTTTTTAAAAATTACCGTCTGGCAATTACATTATGTGAATATGCTATTCATACTCATTTTTTATCTAATAATTTAATAAACTATTGTTATCTACCGATGAATTGGTATTAGATACTGTTCTCACGGTTTCGGTAAGAGTTATTCGCGCATCACCTTGCCTTACTTCTTCCCTGCCTGTTTTTAATGAAATAAAGGACTTAGTTGAAAGCTGGCATGGCTAATCTCGACAAATATCACCTCGGCGGATGCATTGATTAAAATAAATATAATTATATGATATGAAGCTTACTTACGTGTTTGAATAGTTTCCACAGTTCCTGATTTAGATTACTTTGGATCGTTAGGATAGTTGATCTTAACAACAAAGCTTTCACTGGTTTTGGAAACACTTCTTTAATTGGTTCTGGAAATGTTACTTTCGTTTGTCTTGGAGGTAGAGACGTCGTTTGGACTTCTCATTTTTTATAAAAAACGATAAGTGGGAATACGTCTTATATTCTTAAATAACGGTACATTGAATAATGGTACATTACTGGAATTAGTCGTAGAAAACGTTATTGGAAACTATTTTACGGGAGGAAAGAGCCTTGTATTTTATAGCATCCAGAACCACTAGATTTATCCCCCAAACCAAGTATTTTTTGTCGTTGTCTTTGGTTAGAATAAACCCCTTGGCCATGCTGGTATATTCGCGCTAATTTCGGCGATCTCGCTTGTAAAGTAAAAAAGTCAATGATATTGATGATCTGGGAAAAGCGGAGTCCTGCACCATGCGAATTTCGATAAAACTACTAATTAGAAATGATAAGATCATCCCCCTTATGGCCCTTTTAAACCCATTACATTTTTTTCTTATCAGGAAGACGGCAAGAAATAGCCATCCTATGTTCGCCTTCCGTAAAAAAATAAGCAACGAAAATCATATCACGTGAATCAAATCCGCAAATCAGAAATCGTCGTAGAAGTTCGTAGAACATGTGATAATCATTATTACGAGATCAATCAATCAAAATCCACTATACGTATCATCATAATTTACAAGCGCCGTGCAAACATATAATTTTCTGGTGGACGTACTTTAAATAACGCGTACGAATGATTGAAAAATAACGTGTGACGATTGAAAAATATGCGGTAAAATAGAAACAAATTACAGAAATGAAATTTATGAATTTTTAAGGAGTAGGTACAGTCGTTGTCATTTCACTAGAACTATATCCACTGTCTCCAGAATCAAAATTATGTAATATTTTATGAATTGTGCATGTAACTGCCATTATTAATGTTAGTAAGGTATGAATGAGCGGATACACAGCGTTTGCTGAAGTTATGTGTAATGGAATTGATGCTTCTTCTATGAGACAATATCTGTAAATACCCAATTCTCTATGCATAGCGTAAAGTTCTATTTTTCGCCTGAAAATTATAAAGTAATAAAATGAAATATAAATGATTTATGGGTATAAAAATAAAAGTAATTTGTACATACCTGCAACGTTAATAGTAAATATAGACAAATCCTGTCTCTTCGATAATTGGTTGAATATCTTTTTGTGCTTTAATACGTTTCTTGTGGTATCAATAGAATCTTTGGAAAAACGTATTAATTTTTTATGATCACGAAGGCGTTTATCTTGAGTGGAATCAGGTCTACCGGTTTCAAGATAAACAATTTTAAGTTTAGCATTTTTTCCCAACTGCGCCACCATCATATAATCAGCCCTTCGTGCAATTTTACGAGAACCTTTTCGTATGGATGAATTTGTGAGTTACTGATTTTGTTTGGTACCCTTACTTGAGTTTCCGGTAAACATTGTATGGCAATAATAACTTTCTTTTGATCGATACGAAAAGAGCAATTAAAAAAATAGTAATCATCTTTACCGAGACAGCTCCAGTCGCCCCATATTCCCAAACGAGTATGTACATCTTTGCATACTTGACATGAAGCTTCTGAGCCAGTATATTTGAAAATATCCCGATACCATGCATTTTATTTGGTATATTTCAAGAAAGGGAATCGTTTCTGTACTGCTTCAATAATCACATCTTTCTCTTCCGGAGATTTAGAAATCTTGATGACACAGTCTTGTGAAAAATGATTATCTGATTTGGGAAGCTTCAGAGCTTAACCAGGGATCGAGTCCAGTTTTTTCCTTATATTTAATATAACTTGGAACGAAGTTTATCAGATATAGTGGTTGGCAAATCAGTTAATTTGGAATACCAATCCAGATATTCGGGGGTTAGTACCTCATCAGACTTGTCTTCTGTATTCATGTTGTCATCTATATAATTTCAAAGCAATTTAATTTCTCGCATTGAGTATTACATACTAAAAATATTATTTCATCTTATTCTTATTGCGTACTAATGATTTATAAAGCATAACGAAATGATAGGACTGCTTCGCATCTAAAGTTTATACAGTAATTTGAATTTCGCGCTGTTCACATTTGATATAGTATGATCCAGTTTCACATTTACCTTCTATGTCTTCTTCATCTTCGTGGTCTAACTTGCATAAAGGACACAGTGTCTCGGCAGTAATTCCGTAATAATCAACATTTTCACTACTTAATTCATAATATAGAACAGGTATTGTTCCAATATTTTGTTGCGGAAATTAACACAGGCATGGGTCAGATTATTCTGTTCTTCGGGTAAGGTCTTTGATTCAGTATGAGATTTGAATGGCACATTTACCTCCGCTTTTAGTAAATCTTTCTTATATTGTGATGCAGATGATATATTTATCTCGGTTTCCAATAAAGCCTTTTGGAGACGGACCGTCCCGGAAATTTCAATTATATAATCTTCAGAAGTGCGAATTCAAGCGAAGGAGAATTAGAGATTTGGCTCTCTGAATCAGGATTAATAATCTCTTGAATTTGATCGTTGGTAAGTTCCGAGATAGAATTTGCACTATAGTTCTTAATATGTCTAATTTTATCCAAACCTATCTTTTCGAATAACTTTAAAGTTTTACAGCTCTTTGAGTTTTTTTGCGCAAGGTATCTCGTGATATATTTGGAGGTTGTAAGTCCAAGTCTTGTGCTCGTTTTTTCTGAAGAATACAGAGTTTATTTTCAATTTCCTTATAAATTAAGGTTCTTGCCTTTTTCTCGCCAATTTTATTTTTACTACTCATCTCACCAACTTGAAATTCAAAATTCCTACCATAAAGAGACCAGCACATGATTTCTTCCTGATTAGCCTTCGAAACTCTTCTGCACCTATGGCTGTATCGCACAACTGAGCTAAATGTTGTAATGCCTTATTAATGTCGAATGAATTAACAATACATTTGGTGGAACCATTTATGTCCTCAAATTTTTCGGGACGGGCCGTCTCAGAAAATTCGATCTGTCCTGGTTTATTATTTTTTGATATAGAGTAATCTTGTGAACTCGGCTCTAAAGAAGTATTGAACAATTCTTGGCGGAGTTTATCTGTTCCCTTTTTCTTGTGGCTAACCAAAGATAGGCCTTGATCTCCAAGCTTCTTCTCCCTATTGCGTTGCTTTATCTCGCCACTAACTCTTTCCTTATTTTTCAGATCCAGAAATTCATCGATCTCTTTATTTTCCGACGATTTAGGCTTGTACGAGTATGTATGAATATTGAAAGAAATATCAGATGATGCTTCGTGGAGAACAGAATATTCTAATACGTGTACGCTATCATTTTATGTCTGCTTCTGTTCCAACTTCATGACTCTGACTCTGAGTTTGACATTTTCAGCAATGAGGTTACTAGTGTCTGTTTTATTTTTCTTTTCTAGCTCCTCGAACCTGGTCTTAAGTTCAGCATTTGCTTCCATAGCTTGTTTCAATTTTATATTCTCGGCTTTGATCTCAGCATTCTACTTTCTAAGCCCGGTAACTTCGGTTACAAGCTTGGAATTCAATTCCTTCAATGAATTAATTTTAAACACTTTATTTGCCATTTATTTCGGGGTAAGATGTACTATATGAGATGGGATCAAGGTAGTATTATTTTTCTCTCTTAAATATACTGTCTTAGTATAACTCATGATGTCGACTCTAACAAAAGAAACTATAATGTACAAGCAAGCATAATTCGAGATTACCGAGATCAGATATATAAATTGGTTAGAGATTTATCGGATGTTCAAAAACATTTAGCTTCTGCATCTTCTTCCTTACCACAGTTCCTTACTGTGACTTGAGATAAGAAATCCTCTACGAAGAAAGCTTTCGTTAATATGAATTCCTGTACCTGGAGAAGGACGTAATCGTAATTCGGAAAATGAGAGCAATACGATGCGACAAATTCCGACTCCAGCTAAAGATCTTAATTTTGCATGAATACGTAATACGTACCCGTGATATTACGTAATATAGATCAAAAGTCGCAAGATCACGAGTAATGCAAATACTAATCTAGACATATACAGTATTTCACTTGGATCAAATCTTTTTGACAGCTAAAAAAAAAATGGTCAAATTTCAACACTTGTCGCTTTGGTGAAATCATTTTCTTCAGGGAAGATTCATTTACCACACAAGCCGTTAAGCGAGACCAGGTGGGTAGGTATCACACTTATTCATTTTGTAAATCGTCTCGTATTGATTTGTAAGGATTGCAGTGTTCCTTATCTGCTTGCCTCAGACATATCCGTGCAAGAATTCAATTCTTTCATCGAAAGTAAAGAACCAAATGGATGCAAATTTGAGTACAACAACCGCTGTGTACAGTATATACTGTATAGTCGACATGTGCTCAGGTGAACATGAAGCTGTTATTGAAGAATTACGAGATTGCTTCCGTGCTCCCTTCCTTGGTACTCGCTCTAGAAATTGTCCTGTCCAAATTCGTGGACAGCCACGTAAGGGAATTCTTCCAGTTTACCTGATCCTTGGCTTATTGATTTCTAATATTTTGCATCATCTTTCCACAGTCCATATGTGACCAGATCGAGACAGGTCCCATATTGCACCGGATCTCGCTATCCTTCCACATTTTGCTTACGTTCCACCGCCTCCCGTTCCCTACCCTGATCCGCCTCCAAGTGACATAAGGGTAATTTGTCATATCTATTTTCATAATACTGATATGGTTATAGGTACTATTGGTGATACTAATATGGTTGATGTAGGGAAACCCTTATGCCAGAATAATTTGTGAGGTAGCTGTGGCCCAAAGCTCCAAAAACTTGAACATCAAGTGCAGGCGATGGAAGCGGGAGGAGTACGTACAAGATGTACTCGGTATCAAACTTTACGATGTAAAGACTACACGCAACAACCCACAAGGAATGTTAGATCGGGCAATGAAGGTATATTTCGCTGTTTCATTATTAGTTAATTTTATATCTTAATAGTTTTCAATATTAGGCTACGCTTTGGCGGTCAGGGGTCGCAAGGCGAAAGGTAAGGTTTACTTGTTGAAAGAACTTCCTACTGCCTGTGATGCTCAAAGTGCATTTTATATAACAGTGGAAATTTGGAACCGTGCAAAAAGACGGGTCTCCTTTTGGCCCTAATGGTTGTAATGTCCCGAAAAACCCAAACTATTTAATAACGATCCCCGTCGGCGATATCTTTTTCGATCCGCCGGTTCCCAATATTGGGTATGTTCCATTAGCACCACCTCCTCCTGCAGTGATGACTGCCAACTTTACTATCGACCTATACGAGGCATGAATGTACTAGCTCTTGTCACCTGCAAATCTAAACCCATACAAGTCTTTTACGATTGGCTAAGAAAAAAATCTCTTTATTAACAGTCATGTTTGCGTGAACAACTATTCACGATCACCGAAACTCCTATGAGAAGTTATCCACAATACTTTGGATTTGTGTGCCCGTCAGATTCGAAATTGTGTTTGCACTATATGTCTGAATTCGTTATAGCGAAATCTTTTTGTGGGATCTGCGGAAAATTAACAATTTCTGGGACGGGGTATTGTCCTAAACACGCAAAGAAAGTTTATTTTCGAAATTGGTATGAGACAAAAGGCGCAGAATGAGAATTATGTAATTCCTGATTTTAAGCATCACAAAAATGGTCTTCGTAATAGAATATTTTTTACAAGTATCAATTTTAAGAGTCACAAAAACCCCCTTTGTAAGATATATTATAGGAACTTATTAAATAAATATATTAACAGATATAAAACATATCCTGAGTGTCTCGTGAGTTATAATTGGATGGTGTTTCTAATTCATCAGATGTAAGCTTACTATATCTATTGAATCTTAAGAAACTGTGTATAGTATCGAGAACCAAATACTTCTTCAAGTAGTGTAATGGCCTTTGCTCTTTGTTCTATTGTTAATTGTTTTTTTTTTTTTTTTTTTTTTTTTTTTTTTTTTTTTTTTTTTTTTTTTTTTTTATTTTTTTTTTTATTTTTTTTTTTTTTTTTTTTTTTTTTTTTTTTTTTTTTTTTTTTTTTTTTTTTTTTTTTTTTTTT
>CAJVPT010004924.1:0-12814 GCA_910592055.1 Acaulospora colombiana | reverse complement strand
AATGAATAGTTAATAAATAATTTAATGAATTATTAATGAATTTTTAATGAATAGTTTTGATGAATAGTTGACGAATGATTAACAAATAGTTGACAAATGGTTAATGAATAGTTGACAAATAGTTAACAAATAGTTGATGAATAGTTGATGAATGGTTGACGAATAGTTGACGAATAGTTGACGAATGGTTAATGAATTTTTGATGAATAGTTGCAAATATAGTTGACAAATAGTTGACGAATAGTGAATGAATAGTTGATGAATTTTTGACAAATTTTTAATAAATAGTTTTGATTGTCAATTTTTATAGTTGCTGATTTATTTATGTCATTTTTTTTGTTGAATTGTTTATTTTTTGCCAAATATTATATGAGTGGTGTATTTTTTGCTGAATGTTATATGAGTAGCAGTATGCCAAATAATTTTTTTTCGATTAGTGATTTGATTATACTTTTCTTTGGATTATCTAGTAAGAAGCGAATCATGACTTTTTTGCATTTGAGTGTGTTTACTTTAATGTTTTCTTGTATATCTGTTCTTTTGGCTTTGGACCATGCAAGTATGATTGTTTTAATTGCTTCTAGAATTTTCTTAGTGTCATCTGATTCATTCCATAGAGGAATACAGTTTTTTTCTGGGTACGAGTAGAATATTTGTTTGTGTATATTTCTCATTTCCTCAGTTGTTCCTTTTGTTCCTGCTGAGGTGGCCTTTGAGATCATTCTATAGTATTTGGTAAGAAAAAAGGTGGGTTTCAGTTTTTGTTGCCTATTTTTTGTTGATTTATTCTTTTTTTCTCTTTGTAAGTGCTTAAACTAGACTTTGCGACAGTAAGAATACTTTGCTTGAGTGTGTTCTACATCTTGTTTGGATCTTGGTTTTTATTAGCTCATATGTTTTTGTTATTTCTATGATCTTCTCTACCATTGTTACAAACTTTTTCCATTGCTCTTTCAAGTAGACCTACCATAGATACCTTGTATTATTGTGGGACCAATAGAGTTTGGTTTCTTCTTTATTGTGTTGCCATGTTTCTATATCATAATTTGTATGCCATGGTCTGTTTTGATATAATTGTTGTTAGTTATGTAGACATCTATAATGCTCCAAGTAGGTCTTGAGCTTGTTCAAATTATGTCTATATAGCTGCGACCTCATTGCTGGTCTATGTGAATTTCTTTGCTCTAGGATTTATATGCCAGAATGTGTCTATGAGTTCTAGATCTTGTATTGCTATAAAAAAGCTGTTTCTTTTGTATGTGACTATCTTTCGTCTTGAGTGAAGGTGATTGATAATCTAATATCTGAGTTTGGTTTGTTCTTTGTTGCTGCTTAATCTTTTCTCTATTGTTAATTGTTGGTTGATTATTGTTGAGTATCAGGCAGATATGCTGGTACTAGTTGGAGTATATTCGATTTAGATGAATACATTGATGTCTTATGGACTTTTTTTATTTTTGAGAAATGTTGAACCAATCGAAGTGAGGTTGAAGTACCATCCGAGTTCTTTCTTTTGTTTAGTTCGTTGTGTAATCCCCCTACCTGGTGCCATAATAAAGTCTTGGTTTTGAAGGTATTTAAGGTCTGTTTGATGTATATGATGTGATGGTATCTTAGGCTTCTCTGTGTATGTGATACCAGTTTTGGTCAGTGATTTCACTTATATGGTAGAGTTGATCCTTTGGGTTGTTGGCTTTGGTTCTGTTAAGGGTGGTTATATGGTTTTGTTGAAGGTTGTTTAGGACATCGTAGTAAAAATTGTGTCCTGTTTTGAGAAAGGTAGAGTAGTTCTTCAAGATGAAGTTTTTTTGTCATGCAAGCCATTGTAGATTTTGAATTCTGTTGCGGCAGATTTGTCCTGCTGTGTTTTGAACTATGTGAAAATCTTATAGGTTACATGTATGTTTTTGGAGTTGTCTTGTTTGGATGTTATGGATACTGTAGTGTGTTTTGAGATAGAGGATGGAATCAGGAATTGTTGCTGTGAAGTTGGCTTTATACTTCACGCTTCTTTTGATCCTACAGTTAATTTTTTGGATTTCGAGCTGACTAAGGACTAGATCTCCAGTTAAGTATTCGATTGTTGGGAAGAAAACATTGTTGATTAAATATTTGTGCATCTTGTCATTACTTGTTTTCCTTTCTGCCATGGAGCATATCATATTGGTTTTTTTCCATATTAGGCTTTTCTGGGTTTTTTTTCCTGGTCACATTTCATACCATACTCCTAGAACTCAGATGGCATTATATTTGTTGACTGGGTCAATGGTGTATTCCTTGATGGTGATACTTTGTTGTTGGGCATTTATGATAAGGAGTTCTGATTTGTTGGAGTTGACATTGATGCCATTTAGTGAGTAGAAGTAGTTGCTGATATTGATTATGTCTTCCAAGTATTGTTTATTTTGAGTGATGAAGATTGTGTCATCTATGTAAGCTACTATGAAAATGTTTATATTTGATTATGTAAGGCTGTGAGGATCTTGTCTGTGTGTTTAGAGGTTGTATCCAGGCATCTTGCTAATTTTGGTGATGAGTGGGTTGTAGTAAATGCACCAGAGAATGGATGATATTGTGTCACCTTGGTCAATTCCTTCTTGAACAAGGTAAGGGTTTGTGTTCCCAAAGTATGTGATTACTGAGTTTTCTCAGTTAGTGAAACAGTTTTGAATTATGTTAATAGTTTTAGTTGAGATTTTGATTCTTTGCATAGCTTAGGTTAGGTAGTTGATATTGACCATGTCAAAGGCCTTGCTCATGTCTTGGAAAAACATATAACATGATTTATACATTTCCCAAGCATCCTCTAGGACTCCATTGATGATGGTGATTGGTTCCCTGATGCTTTGTTGAGGTAGGGCAGCCCAGTTGTGTTCAGAGAGTATGTTATATTTGGTTAGTGTGTTTGATAGTCAGGTGCAAATGGCTTTTATGAAGATCTTTTTGATAAATTCCAATAGCATTATGGGCCTGGTAATATTTATGTTGTGCTTCCAGTTTTTAGGTTTTGGAATGGGTAGATGGTACTGTGTTTCCATTCCTCTGGTATCTTTTCTTTGGTAAGGATTGTATTGAAAAATCTGATTAGGCCTACTAAGTTATCTTTGTTAAGACATTTGAAAGTGACGTATGGTATGTTTGATGGATCCAGGGCAAATTTATTACTTGTTTTGCTAATGATGATTTGAATCTCCTCCTGAGTAAAGGGCTGGATGGTAGGATCATACCAGCTGACTTTGATGTCCTTATTGGGCTGATATTCTATGTTCCAAATGGTACCCTCGATGTTTTTTATGTCACGTTGATATGTCCAGTCTTCGAAGTGTTGTCAAATTGTTTGTTTTATCTGCATGGAATCCGTGATAACTGTTTTCTCATCTTGAACTTCTTTGATGAATCTATTGGTTATGATGCTTCACTTGGATTGGTTGAGTAGGGATCTGATTATTTGCTTTTTGTTTGTGTCAAACCAGTTCTGATGCCTGGACCTTGCTTTTTGAATATCATTTCTATTTGTTGGTCAATAGATTTTTTGTGTTTGAGTTTTTCAGTGTCAATCCATTGCTCGATTTCTTTGATGGTAGAGTCAAGGTTATTGCTTTTCTTGATAGTTAGGGAGGGAATCTGTTCTTGGATACTTTTAGTTAGGAATGATAGGATGGGTTGAATTTCAGATTGTAGTTCTTGAGGTATTTGAGTTGATGCCTAGTTTCTGCTAGCTGGAGCAGGAGTATAGGTCTTAGTGAAGGAATGTTTTGTTCTCTTTCTTTTTCTTTCTTTGTATTTTGTGATGTGGCTATTTACTCTGCTAAAATCCAGTCACGAAGAGTGGTTCAGAGTTTGTTGGTGTCTGTGTTCTTATTCATTATTTGGTTCCAGGGACATGTATAAGTCTATAGATTCTGTGAACTTTTGCTAAGACTGTTCAGATGTTGCTGCCCAATTAAATCTGGTTGCATTTGTGGGGTGACGGAAGCATTTGGTAGGAGTTTGAAGTTACCATGTTTCTATGCGCATTGAGACTGCCCTGTAATCTGTGGCTATGTTTTGTTCTGTAATGTATATATCTATGGGGCACCAGGTTGGGAGTGAAGAGATTCAGATTGTATCTATTCTGCTTTTTGGAGAGTTGGCTGTTCATTTAGTGGACCATGTGTATTCTTTGGAGTGTGGGTAAAGATAGCAGTATTTGTCTATCATGTTTATTGTGGTGAGTTTGTCGAATAAGGATTCAATTTTATTCAAGTAATGTCTTCTTGTGGGGCTATACTTATCTTTGTGACAGTTTGGGTATGCATTGAAGTCACCGACTAGGATTATGTGCCAGTTCTCATTGTTTTTTTTGGCAATTAGGTTGATTATTGTTTGCATTAGTCTTTTCTTTTTCTGGTTGGGTGTGGCAAGTAGATATGTTCCTATGATTTGTATGTATCTTTTTTAGGGAAGGCTAGATCGATGCAAAGAATTCTGTCTTCATATTTGTTGATGTTGATGACTCTGTCCCTGAGGTGTATTGGATTGTAATACTGACACCTGTGTTATAACCTTTGCCTTCCCACCAGGTGGTGTATGCATTTACTTTTCAAGGTTGTTTATCATTGTTCTAGTTTATTTCAGTTGATATTATGATGTCCCATTGTTGTTGTGTACATATCTCCTTCCATAGGGAGTGTTTTGTTTCGTCTTGGAGTCCTTAACAGTTTAGAGTTGTGATAGTGAGGTAGGGTTTGTCTGTATGATCGAAATTGTTGTATAGTTGTGCTGGGTTTGTTAGTTCGGAATGTTGTGTAGAGGTTTGTATCAGTATGGATGGGGTCGATATAGATGTGTCTTGCGTATGGATGTCTGATGTATTATTGAAGTTGATGTGATTTGTGTTCTTGTTCGATTGCTCATAGATTACTTCTGAATTCTCAAGGTTGCTTTGGTTGTTTCCCATTATTGTGAGGTGAATGGGTGGGTGGGATTGTTCAGAATTAGGGTAGAAATTGCATCCATGATGGTGTTTATATTTCGATTTATTTTATTGATGGAGGAGTGAAGTTGGTATTGTGTCTCTTGTATGTCTTGGCTTTGGTTTGGGGATGATGGTCATGTAGAGTTGGAAGGTGAAGGTGTCTTGGAATCTGTTTCCATGTTGCCTATGCTATCTTTGTTATAGTATTCAAGGTTGGAGATATGTTCGTCAAGGTCTAAGGTGGTTTCCTTGATTTTAGCAATTTCTTTTATAATTGTATTGAGGATTTGTAAGATGTTGAAGAGGAGGTCTTGTTCTTGATTACTTTGTGATTGGTGGTGATTGTGGGATCGGAGGGCTGTGACACATGATCCATGAGCTTTTGTCTTTGGGATGGTTGAGGTATATTGACATATGTTTTTGGTATTCATAGGCTGGAATTTGTTATATAGCTTGCCAAATCTTTCGGCTTGTTCCTTGTTGTATTCGGTCCATTGTTGTTGTATTTCTTTCTGGGGCATTGGGCAGCTAGATGATCAGCCTGATCACATATAGCACACAATTTGGTGGTTATTGAGAAAAGGGTGACGTCTGTTTTTTCTAGTATGAATACTTTGTTCAGGACATTGTCAAGGTTGGTTTTAGTTTCAAAACTGATAACTGCGAATCTTTTCCTGGTATATGATATGTGGTAGGAGATGTAACAAGTTTTGCCATTAATTTGTTCTAGTATGTATTTGAGGTTGAAGGCTGTTGTATTGGGGGGAAGACCTGTGAGTTTGACTGCAATAGAAATCTTGTCTTTCATCTGTTCCACATTGATGGTTGCATCGAAGATCCTTACTGAGTCTTCTTTGATTAGTGTACTGCCCTGGGTTACAAGTTGATCTCTGCTCTTTTTGTTTTGATAGGTAATAGTCACAGTTTGCCACATTTGTTGTGTTCGCATGGTGATGTTGGTGATCATTCCAAATATGGCAAAAGTAAGTTGGATGTCTATGAGTTTTGTGTATAGTGGGATGTCCCATACTCTGATACTATTCTCTAATTTGGTAACGGGACTGCTATCTCCATATGCATGAGTTTCTTGTTATCCGTACTTGGTAATGTTATAGTGCTTCCAGTTTGGACTGCTTTATTGTTACCAAAGAGGGCTTGATATAAAGGATGTTGTCATAGAATTCATTTCTAATGTTGAGGAGGCCTTCAGGGAATTCAAGGACTCTGGTTACTGCAAGAATCTTT
Source organism: Acaulospora colombiana (assembly GCA_910592055.1). Classification (NCBI taxonomy): domain Eukaryota; kingdom Fungi; phylum Glomeromycota; class Glomeromycetes; order Diversisporales; family Acaulosporaceae; genus Acaulospora; species Acaulospora colombiana. The sequence continues at coordinate 6,612 of CAJVPT010004924.1, read as the reverse complement.
TTGCCGATAGTTTCACCAGGGACTTCGTCAGCTATGATGTCGATTTTGTTTCGAGTTCTGCCATATCTAGTTTAAGGGTCAAAGGGAAATTTGGGTCGAGGGCAAGAGTTTCTGTTTCCTACTTTTTGCCACTTTGTGTTGTTTGTTGTGGGTCCTATAGGTTCAGGTTCACTATCATCTATCATTTCAATATCAGAGTTATCAATTCTCTTGGGTTGCATAATGAGTTCTTTATTATCGGGTGTCTCTTTTTCTTTTTCTTTGGAGGGGAGTTGAAGGGAGGTAAGGTTTGGTTCTGGGGTTTGTCTTGCTAGGTTTTCCTCTACTTGTTCACTCCAGGATTCAATGTTGTCAGGTTGAGTGTTCATCAAAAAGTTGTTGTTCTGGAAGTCAATAGGAGGTGCCTTGTTTGAGGTACTGGGAAGTGTGTTCATGTTGATAGGATTGGGTCTGATGAAGATATTGGGTTTATTTGCGCTTTTTGAGTTTGTTTCTTTTTTGATAGGGTTGGTCACACCCTTAGAAAGTGCATTTTCATTGTAGTTGGACCTTGAGTGGAAGCTTGCGCTCCTGATTATTCTTCGCATATTGTTTTTTAAGAATGAGGTTTTTATTCTAGTCTACTGCTCTACAGATGAATGGGAAAGAGTCCCTTATTGTATTAATTACTGTGATATATATGTATGAGATGATTGATGTAATGTTTAAGATTTAATTATCAATAAAAAGCTTACATCTAATACCAGTTACGGGTTATTAAAAAAAAAAAAAAAAAGTTCTTTAACAAACAACCTTAATTATCTTCACCAGCTTAATAATGGTACTATATTACTCAAAATAGTATTAGGAGCCTTCAATCAATTCTCCAACCAACTTAACAAATCAAAATACAAAGCAATCTAGCCAATAAATCTTTCAAAATTCTTAACAAGATATGGAAATAGTGATCTGACACAAAGAATACAGCTTCTTTATATGGAATCAAATGGAAATTCATCAAGGCAACACTCTCTACCTCTAGTAATAGTAACAATAACTACAAAGATTCTCTTCTTAAACAAATAATACAGATGTTCAATTTTTTTTTTTTTTTAAACTGGCTCAGCCTTGTTTTATTATGTTTTCAAATTACATTTATACAGTGTAGCTGATGCTAAGGTACAGGGATGTAGTTTCAGTAATAACAAAACTCGATAAGTTATGAACTACCTTATGGCTTGTTGCCCTTTCTTTAAGGAAAAGAAACTAATATGCCAAGGCCATACTAGTTATTAAATGAAATGATAATGGTGTAAAAATGTTAGTGTTGTACTTTATATATTCGTTTGTATAGCTGGTGATTATTCTGATTAGGTTTCCATTCTAGTCCTTTGCTGCTTGATCAAGTTGGTTCTCTTGGATCTATTGCTGCCTATCTTGGGTGCATCTGATTCATTTTGTTGTCCTGTTTGTTGAGAGGATTGGGCTTGTGAGTGAGATTCTTCACAGTGCACTTTCCAGATGTCATGTAAGAGTTCTTTCTATCCTCTCATTGTGTCGATGATAACCATTGTGATTGTTTTGCTACTGGTTATTAGCTTGTTGAGTGTTCCTGGGGTTTCTTTTATGACTGCTTTCCTGATAAGTAGCTTGAAAGTCCTGAGTGTGTTCAGATGGATACGTTGTTGTATAATATTCTTGAAGTCTTGTTTGTGTTTTTTGCAGATGTGTAAAACTATGTGTTTTATCAGAATTCTTTGAAAGTTCTTTCTCAGGTTTTCCTTCTGGTTGTTACATAGGAAAGAATGGGTGGTGTCTTCCATTTCTTTGCATTTGTGGCATTTGTTATCTCTGTATATTGAAGGATATCTGCTATACAGTTTGCTCCTGGTTGGCAGTTCTTTGTACCACAGGTTGAAGCTGAACTTTCTTAAGTGGTGGTTCTTGTTTGATGTGGTCTGTTCTTCTATGTTTGAGGGATGGAGGCTGTCAAAGGTATGTTTCCATTGTATGTCCTTGAGATCATTCTCTGGAAAACTGTTCTGGGTTCTATTGAGCAGCCACCATCTGGTGAGTTTTATTGCTTTGTTGATTTGTTTTGCCATGTCTTTTCCTGGTATATATATTGATGTTTGATTCTATTGAATACTGACTGGTGGTGACCTCTGGTAATGCTCCCTGATGTTGATAATCCTCCTGTTAGGTTTTATATCTTGTGATGTGGGATCAATTTTGGATAGTCTATCTGCTTTTTCATTAAGGGGAACTCCTGTGTGTACTTTGATCTTGTAAAAGGTTATTATTAGGCCCAGGTGCTTCTTTATGTAATTGTATGTGTCCAGGATTGTTTGATTTTGATGTTGTTTCTTCCTTGGTCTGTGATTGTTTGGTGTGTCTACCAGATTGATTATCACATTAAGGCTATCTGTATATAACTGAACTGTGATGTCTATACTCAAAATACTGATTGCTGTTACTATGGCCATAAGCTATGCCCTTGTGGAGGATGTGTACAACTGTGTCTATCCTTGGAAAGTGTATTCTCTCCCTTCTTTGTCCTTGATGATCCAGCTGAAGCCCATGTGTGGTCTGCTGCTATAGTCATATACTGATCCATCTGTGTATATTGTTATTTGCTGGCAACCTTTAAGCTGGTGTTGTATGGCTTTTAATTCTTCTAGCTCAGAGTTTCCCAGGCTGAGAGTTTCAATGATGTTCATCGAGTTTGGTTTTCTATTATTTATCTGTATCTTGGGATATGAACTATTTCCTGAGTGGTTTCTATTAAGTCTCTTGTTCCTTTGTTGTGGATCCCGGTAATATTCTGTATCTTAATTTTGTTGCGTGCCCTCTGTCTTCCCCTAGGATGATATGTTTGATTTTTCTACTGGGATCTGGATCGTGTATTGTTTTCTAGTTGAGCATGTGCATGATTCTGGTGATGTGTCTCTTTCTTTTATTGTGCATCCCTTGCATTTCTCTATTGAAGATGCCCCTATGACTTTTGTGTAGTGTGTATAAGTGAATGAGTTGGGGCTGTTATTTCATTTTTTCTTACCTATGATTTCTGCCTGGTGTTTAACTATAGCGCTCTAGTGTGGTTTGTGTGTATTTGTTTGAACCAGAGGTCTACCTTGATTAAAGGTCCTGTAGTTACCAGTGGTTTCGGTTAATCTGTCTTATATATATGCTGTGTCTGTGAGGTTGTCTATGAGGTTGGTGTATCACTTTGAAGTTCCTCTTTTTCTTGTCTGGTTAATAGTGCCTACTTTTCTCCAATGTAGTGTTCGTGTTCCTGTTGAATTTAGGACCTGTCCAGTGAACATCAAGTTATATTTCCTGAGTATCTGCTTGTACTGGTGAAATAATGCCTTGGGTATAAGTTCTTCGATCATGCTATCTATCCTCTTTGTTTTCTGTGGTATCACTGAAATTGGAATTTAGGTGAAACTGAAAGCCGTATCTTTTCAGGAACTATAGAATATCATGGTCCAGGTTTTGTCCTGTCTTTAGGAATGGTTGGGTGAGGTGCGTAGTGACTGACTCTGTTGACCAGAACATGTTCTGCAGGTTTTGCAGGCCTATTCTGGATATTTGACCTAGTAGCCCTCTGTCCTTAATTCTTTCTGTCCAGTTTCTTATGTGTAGTTACATCTGTCTGTCCCATATGTGATCTATTTTGTATTCGCACCAGTTGTATAGAAGTGTGTTTGGGAATGTAGTAACTATCCCACATTTGTGTTTGTATCTTGATGCAATCTTTCCCATAAGATAGTTGCAAGTGCTTTCTGGAAGTACTATGTTGTTCAGGAGGTACTCTATGCTTGACATGAGTACATGATTTATTATATATCTTATCTGCTTGCCTGTGGTTGCCTTTCAGCCTATCAGCTTGCTCGTTTTTTGTACTTTCTCCATGATGAGCTGTTTCTAATATATCTTCTTCCCTGAGCTGTCTAACCATATGCTGAGCATTCTCATTGGGGTACCTAATGAGCTACCCTTTATTGAGCCTCCTTTGAATATGAAGTTTTGTTCGAAGTCTTCTGTTTGCCAATTAATTATAATTAGTTGTGATTTTTGTGAACCATAGGCTTAATTTGTAATTTTTATTAATCGAAACTGTTATATTATTACAAATGAGTAGTTTTACATATATGTTATAGTGAATCATATCTATATGGATAGCTATATATATATTTAACTAATACTATGTATCACCACTACCAGCCCAACCACAAACTGGAAACCTGCACGATTCCATCTTAATTATTCCTAGAACAATTTTTTATTAAGAATATTCTAGTTATCAGGCTGTCGAATTCAATATCTTGAATCCTAGTTTTTAATCCTTTGGAGTGGTCCGCAGATTTCTCTTCTCATCAAGGCCTCCTGATAGTCAAGTCTGTGAAACCCAGCACAGCCACATGCATGAGAACCAGGGCTGGCTTAGATTAGAAGAGGTCTTTTCTTGCGCACGAGTTTTGTATGAAGCCATTTGTGTCCCTGAACAAGTTGTTTTCTTGTTTTGATCCTGAGAGACATGCTACCAGTTTGGGATCTACTCTTTTTGCTACCATTTCTGGTAACGCAGTTGTGTCAATGATGATCCTATCCAATTCAGATCACAACTTGATCACAATCTAGATATAGACCGGACACTATATTTAAAAACATCAGTTAGTTTATAGTTACGCCAATGGACGGATTCAATTTCTTGATCTGTTGTGTTTTTGGGTGGAATTGAAACTGAATCTTGTGATCTGACCTATGAAGTACTAACCACTGCACTATGGACCCGTAGGTCATACAGATATTAAACTATCATAATAACTCTATTAACTTATCTATTTTTACTTCATCAATAATATCATCATTTTTGGATGAGCATTAGCCATTTGACCTTTGCATGAAGTACTCAGTCAATGACTAATAGTTTGTCATGAAAAGCAAATTATAATAGGCTATAGTTAATTTATAATTAAAGACTATTAATATCAAGCTAATGAATTAAATTTCTAATAAAAGCCTGTATTTAATACTCATTTATAATAAAATAAAATAAAAAAAATTATTTTAATAGATTTAAAGTTTCTGATATACTTAAATTAATAATATTTGCAAATTATTATAAATGTTTTTCTATTATACTGTGATAAAAATAGCATCTATTACCATTGGATAGTTATTTTTAGTCATGATTTTCATTCTATTTTTATTTTTATCTATTTATTTATAATTATTTCTTTGATATTCTTTAATATTCTTATTGGTACTTGATTAGTATAGATCACTTTATTAAATGTAGCACGTGACATAATTTACCATAGATCAGGTAGCCCAGGAGGCCTAAGAGATCCAAGTGGTCCATTTTTACAAGTATATAAGCAGTCATAATTCGCTCAAAAATAAGATAAGTTTATAGATAGCTTCACTTGACTTTGGAAGTTTAGGAATAATTTCACTTTTCTTTTAGGAGATTGGATATCTTCTTTTGATTTTAGGACTAAAGAAATTGTTCTAGTATTCTTGATTCATTAATAAACTTGGGTTCTAAGTGAACCATATTTTTTGTGAAACACTGTGTGATATTGTTTAAAGATTCTTGGTAAATCTCTTCTTGAATATTTCTTTATTACAAATAATTTCTTTAATTCTTTTTTTGGGAATTGTTCTTTTAAAAGCAATTTCACTTGGACACACCAGTCAAATATAAATTTAATCACAATACTTCATTTTCTCTATTTTTTCAGAAACTTCTTGTCCTAGATCTTCTACAAATGTAAATTCTTTTTCCTATTTTTAGAAAATCTATATGATAAATCTATACTTAGTTCTTCTGGTTTTTTTGTTTTTTTCTATAATATTCTGCTTCTTTTTCCATTTTATTACTTTTTTGCAGTGGCTGTTCCATATGTTTTTCTTGAAATTTTTCCTTATTTTATAACAAAACTTACTGATTATACTCTATGTGACTGTTGGGAGGATTTTGAGTTATGTTTTGAAATAATTCTTCAAAAAAGTAGTTTTGTTCTCTTCCATGTATTCACAAATAGTATTAAAAAGGCTTCTATTAAATTGTTGAATCTCTTTTAACCATTTACTTGTCCAGTCATTAATTGTAGAATAAACTTCTTCTTTATTTTTAATTTCTTTACTAATATAGCAGTTAATCTTTTTTTTTGCTTTTTTCCATATATCTTTCCTGATTCAATGGTCTAACAATGAATTGTGAACACTTTTGACTTTTTAATTGTGCAATATCGGGTAAGTAAATTTAATATAAATTTTTTATTATGTGTTTAGCAAATCTTAAAGTATAATATATTAAAATTTTATATTATTTGATTTATTAATGCAAAAGTTATACAAAAAACTTTACTAACTTTATTTTTGTTATTAGAATGAAAGTTGATTTTTAACTTTTTAATTTTTTTTTATATACATTTTTTATTCTAATATTTTGTAGGTCCCTCTTTAGCTATGATATATGCATTAACTCGATTGGATATGCTAATAATCAACTGGTAACAATATTCAAGAAATATTTCATTTCATGTCTTCTTGACAAGAGCTTTCAGCTCTTCGAGGTTACTTGACTTTTTTTTCTTATGATGAACTGACTTTTTTACT
>CAJVPT010004923.1:0-12817 GCA_910592055.1 Acaulospora colombiana | reverse complement strand
ATCTTTTGAGCTGTGGTTTTGCCTGGCAAGTCCGCAGCCAGGATGCCAATCTTGGCTCTCTCTCTGCCGTAGCAGGTGGTTTTGTCAAAAGGAGAGAGGGGTCTTAGTTTAGTGATTCGGATGTCCACCTTTTGTTTGCCTTTGTCTCCGACTTGTTGCCATCGTGAAGTTGAACCTTGGTTTTCTTCTTCTATCTCCATTTCCATGTTTGAGTCATCAATGCATGCCACTCTCTGTATCTTGTCGGTTGTTTCTTGGGAGGCCTCTTCTGTTATCTCCACATGGGTTATTATTGGGATACTGTTGGGTTGGTTCGTTGTTGGAACTTTGTTAACTGAGATATTTTCTTTGACTTCCTCACTTCAGTTGGTGGTCTGGGTGGTTACGGTTGGTGAACTGAATATGGTGGTCTGTGTTGCCAGATTCTGGGACATGTTTTGAGTGCTGGAGTCTTCCCTACGGGTTTCGTTTTGGTTGTTTTCTTTGGCTTTTCTTTTATTTGTAGTGTTTTTCTTTGCTGCTTGCGTTGTTGTTTCTTTGCTTGACTTGATTGCATTACCTCTCACGAGGGTGTTCTCATTGTAGTTGGGTTTCCACTGGATTGTTTTGCTGCGAAGTTCTCTTTGAGAAGACATCTCTCCATTCACCTTTTCTTTTTCTTTAAAAATTACCATAAAAGGAAATTTTTTAGAAAAAATGGATCTGCGGGAAAGAGTTTTTGAATTATTTATGTGTGAAAATCTTTATTTCTGCATTTAGAATATAATTGGTCTTGTAATATCTAGATTGTTTTATCAATCTTTTGATTTTGGTATTGGATAGATAGCTTCTTTACTCCATTCTTTTGAGGTGTCACCTTTTTTGATAATTCTATTAAAGAATAAGCAGATCATATCTTTTATTAATATATATTTTATATATATTTCATAGATACATCAAACCTTTTCCCTGAAGCTAAAGATGGGTCCTTAAAGGGGAGGCAGAAACAAAAGTCAAATGTCCCTCACTAGAAAATATTAAAATTTTTTAATTAATAACTATAAAAAAACTACCTATAATTGTTCACCATTATTCAAATCATTGATTTATAGTATTTTTTGACTTTTGTCCCTATTAAAATAAAGAGCTATAAATTTTGTCACTCAAAAAGGAACATAAGTTATCTGTAAAATTTTATATACTAAATACTTTAGGGACCCATTATTACCTGAAGTCAAAATTGAGAAATTTGTACAAACCCCTTATTATATATTTGTCAACAAGTAATTATATATTTTTGAAATAAACCTATTTATATAACTAGCTAGTATTGTTTATCAAAACAGTTTAATTGAAAAATGTAAAATTGAGGAGTTAATCATGTTCTGATCAGATTATTTATTTGATATATAAATAAGTTGTTATATTCTTGAATAACATATTTGCATTTTGTTTTTTTTTTTTTTGATAGGCTCATATCTAACTTTATTGGTTTTCAAATTATATATATTGTCAACCTATTCAATAACCTCCAAATCAGATAGATAGATGGAACAACTATAGCAGTATTCCATTTTAAGTTGAGAGAGAATACCTCAGTCGTGATATACTAAAGTTGATAATTCAAGGATAGTAGAGGTTACACAAATATGTTGAAAGAGGCTTTGGGTGATTTGGTTTAATTAGAAGATTTATTAGAGATATATAATTTCAAGGATAAGAGAATTCAGTAGGTAAAATCTTGGGTCAACTACTTTGGACAGCTGGCCTTTATATATATAATTGAATATTAATTATTTGATGACTAAAGTGACCAAAGTGACCAAAGTGATCAAATCTGCCAGATTTGCCAAATTAGGCCAATATGTCAGATCTGCTTACTTGAGTAACCTGCTAGTTAAATATAGATAAGATATGAAAATTAAATAATAAAATTAAATAATGTGTGCTACGTCAATTACTACCTTGCCCTATTGATTGGATCTACTTTATAAACCAATGAGACACTCCTTGCATTACATGTGTCATGTGATCTAAAAATAGAACTAAAGTAATACGATAGACAAAAACTATAGATAATAATTACAGGAATATATAACTAATAATTAAGGCTAACAATATATACTTGATTAGCTTCAATATTATAGCATAAAGTTATCCTTTTCTGAATAATAATTCAATGAGTTACAAGTAAGCATATTGTTAAGCTTCCAGTATTTTACCAATGCTTGCCTGAGTTTGATAATTGTTATAATTCCAGTCAATCCTAAATCATTTAACTTATTGTCCAATCTTGTTATTTGACTTTTTTTTTGTAGCATTTAAATACTCCTTAAACTATAAATTTTGGAATGTTATATTATACTATTAGATATTAATTAATATAGGTAGCCTTATTTTTGAACAATTTTTTATATCATTGTTAAAGTGTTATATATCTTTTAAGACAATATACTAGTTGTATTCTGAATTTAATTCTTAGTATTAATACTCTATTCAAAATATAAAAGGTTTGTTTATTAGTCAACTTTTTATTTTTAGAGCTTTGGTAACTATATTAATTTTCTTAGGCATCTGTTTTTTGAACTCAATAGCTGTCTTTTGATTGCCTATTCAGATTTCTAGAAACATTGCTTGTTTAGTTCTATTCAGTTCTCTAACTATTTTTTTATTGATTTTAATTTTTACTTTCTTTGAATAATGATTAGAATTGTTAATAGTAATTAATATTGATTTGTTACTATTAATATATGAATTATTTGCCTTGTTAAAGATTCTTGTTTCTTCTAGAATTTTCTTCATATCTTTCTTGAATTAAGTTATCTATATAGTATTATCCATAAAGGCTATTGTTATATATTATAACTCTAATTTTCTATTATTATCTCCTTTTAAATCTAAAATTCCAGGTAACTGATATTTTGTATTCTTTAGTTTAACCATTTTGAATTTTATATAATAGAGAGTTATAAAATATTCTTTATATCAGAGATGATATAGTTTCTCTTGATTGATTTCATTTTCTATAATGATTGCTTTTGTTAGGTTTTTTCCATATATTACCTTAAACTCTCTATTATGAAAAAGACTTATTATGATTTGAATAAAACATTCTAAATTTTGATTCTTTTCATAACTTTGACTAACATATCTAGATTTATTTTATTTTTTTTTTTTAAATGCTAGCTCATCCTGATGTCAGGTTGATTCCTTTATTAATTATTAAGATATATTCTAGAAACAACTAAAATTATTAGTTATCTGTATTGTCTAAGGATTTACCGATCAACGAATAGTACAAGGAGTATTTATTTACATCTCACCCAATCAGAATAGGGGAACTATATTACTGTCTAATGTAGAATTACTCTTAACCTTTAACAAAATTAAAAGGAGGTGGATGTATGCTATCAAACTAGTGGGTCACAAATTGTACTCCCTCATTACAAACCAGTGCTTCCTAGAGGATTCCACAGAATGGCTTGTTGCTTCCCTTTTGAGGGAAACTAATATGCCAAGAACTTGCCTAAGATGTCCAGCATCACTGATGTTGAGGCTTCTTATACAAGGTCTGAAGATCCTGTTAGTACTAAAAAGAAAAAAGAAAAAGTATAGATCTGTCCTATGTTTTGTCTGGGATATAGTCTTGTGTCATGGAACTCTTGTCACTTATCTATTAAAAAACTATTTTGTATAACCCTTGTGTTTTTGTGGGTGGTCAGGTCCATCTTTATGTGCAATCTGTGAGGCAAACAGTCTATGGGCTTGTTTACTCTTTCTTGATAACCAATAATTTAGAAGATTGCAGTGTCTTGTATCCATCTATATCAGAGCATATGACTTATGGTGGATCCCAGGTTCTTATGGAGCTGAGGAAATGCATTCAGACATGTGAGATGATCAATGAGAGCTTGTTTATCAATCTTGTTCAACACGTTTCATATCAACCAATTAGAATCAGTGGAATTTGTACTACCCGAAATTTCAGGGTCAAGCTGAGATAGGCAAAATTTTCCAAAAAGCTGTGAAAAGTGATAGCTCTAAGAGAATACACAACCATTCAAAGGGTGTAAAATGAGTCCTTTGAGTGGGAAAAACCCTCTCTCAAGTACTATTTTATTCCTCCACTTCAACTAATAGATGGCAGGTACTTTGCTATTGATCCTTCTTCCTGAGAGACTTTCTTGCCATTGATATTCAAGATAAGTGCTGGACTTTACAGGCCATGAAAGTCCAGTATTGTTCGAAAAAGATTGTAAACAATATAGAAAGAAGTAGTGGAGTTCTGAAGGAAGCCCCTTCTGGTTAGTTTAAAGAAAATGTTAAGACTTTGTTAGCATAAAAGTGATAGAACTTCTGCGAACATTTTTTTTGTGTATGGTCAGAGGATCAGTAGAAAAAGTTGAAAAAAAATGCATATCTAGATTAATAGTATTATATACCTTTACTATATCTTGAAAAAGAAAATATAACTTTTTTTTGTTTTCTCTTGCTTTTTTATAGATATTATTAAAAATTTGAATTGATTTTCTATATTTTCTCCTGATATTTCTAAATAATTGAATCCTTTTAAGATATTGTCGACCTTATAGATATTTCCTAATCTATTTGTGAGAATCTTTATAAAGGACTTTTATGTAACTTATAGCAATACTATTAGTCTAGTGCTAATAAGCTCATACATCCGTGACTTGGATTTTGCTATGGGGTAGATATAACTCTGTTTTCAGCCATGTAAAGTGACTTTTCATTTTAGAAAACATTGAGTATTTTCCTCAAGTATTTTTTTTCTTCTTGATCCATTGTTTTTAATATTTTATAGCTAATTTGTGATTTCTCTAGAGCTTTGTTATTTGGAAGCATATAGAGTATTTTATTTAGTTCTTCTTGAGAAATCAACTTCAAGAAATCTTTATACCATTTTCTTTTAATATAGTTCTTTGAATAGTATTTTTTTTTCAGTTTTTTGACAAGCAGTCAAAGCTAGCATTATATATTTTAAATATTTCTTGATAGTATCTCCTTATTTCTTTTTTTATTTTATCATTTCTGTTTGTTATATAGTTATTTTTTCTATTTTTAACTTTGACTCTATCTAGAATTATTATAATTTGTTCCCTATTTATTAAAAAGTTTATTATTCTTCTTTGATTATTTTATAAATCATCACATTATTATTCTAAGACCTTTTTAATAGTATCTCTTATCTATCTTACTTCTACATTTTGATAGATTAACTTTAGACCTTCTAGTGTATCCTATATTTCTTTTTTCAATAGTGTTTATGATATATTTCAAACACTATATTGGATATAATAATTTTCAATCTAGTAGTTAGGATTATATACTATATTATATTTATTGATTGTTACAATAAGGGCTTGTAACTTAATAGGCTTCTTGAAGTTTCTGCTTTTTTGAAAAGTATTAATAATTGAAGAGCTCATTTATATTTGATGTATTCAGAACTATTCTTTTGATATTTTCTTTGTAACATTGATAGCTTTTTACTAATAAGTTTGTTATATTCTATCTTGCATATTTGTTCTTTAAACACTTTTCATATTTTGTTCATATAAATTTCTTTTTTACTCTTTTCTGATTCTTGTAACAAAAGATCTAGCATTATTTTGAACTTATAGTTTATACTTTTCCCAAATATTTGCCATTGTTTTGCTATTAATTTTTTTATGTCAATTTTCTTTTTATACTTTATGACTAGTTTATTAATGATGTCTCTTATAAAGAAATTATCATTATATAATATTATCTATAGCATTGTATAATCACTGCCTGTAATTTCTTCTTTACTTTGATTATCAAAATATAGTAATGGAAATTTTGTGAGGCTCTATAATATCTATATATAATCTATTCAACTATTGCTTTTAATATCCTATTTTATTAAAGTTTTGTTCTTTTCTTTCCATATTACTTAAGTATCTATAAAAGTCCATTCATTCAAAAAGTTGAATAGTGAATTTCTGGACACCAAGATAATTTGAATATTGCCCTGGAAATTGATATTCTATTATCTGAGGGTTTTATACAATAATGAAGTCTTCTATAATTATTATGTAAAAATTCTGTTTATGTTTTTTTTAATGAAGTTTTGCATTTTCTCTTATATCTTTTTACTTCATTGCTTGTCTGAAGAGATATAAATCTAAATAATGCAGATCTTATTTTTTTATATATATATTAACTGCTATTATATATCCTTCTGTCTCTTCTATTGATACTATTTTTCTTTTTTTCCAGATCTTTTTTTACTAATATGCTAACTTCTGCATCAATAGGAATATCTTTATTGGCACTTTAGAAGTACTTATAACTTATTTAGTTTTAAAAGATCCATTTTATCATTGCTTTGGTTAGTTTGGTTTTATATAGATCCATAATTTTAATGTCATATCTCTGTATTTTTTCTATAAGACCATATTAATTTATATTATTGATAATATTTCTGATATTATATATTTTTATTTATTATTTTCTTTTCAATATCTTCTCCTTTTTTCTCTTCTATTTATATTTTTTTTTCCTTTTTATAAATTTATTTCTTTTCATTTGGAGAAAGGTATCAAGGTCTTGATCATATTGTTATATCCTAGTACTGTCTTGTTTCTTCTACTGTACTTTGCCCTTATTCTTTGTTTAGATATTGGAAATAGTAAACAAGTATTCCTTATCTTCATTAATTGAACTGGCACTCCTTTTAGAAGCAGTTAATCCTCCTTCTGAGTTGACCTTTTTCTAGTTTGTCTATTCCTTTATCTAGTTTTTCAATTAATTTGCATAATTGAGATACTTTAGATTCCTGGTCTGAATTTGTTTTTGAGCTTCTTGTCTTATGTCTTGTTATTCATCTCTTTTGTTGTCTAGTATTTCTAGAACTGTTTTCTTTCATCCCTTGACTTTGTGTTATTTTATATAAAATATATCTTCTTCTTCTTCTCAAAAGTTATTTATTATTGCTGATAGCTAGTGGATTAGATCTTAAAACTTGTCAATTAGTTCTTATTTGATGGTTACCATTATTATTAAAGCTTATCGTTACAGTATTTTGATATTCTATATCACTATAGTTATCTATTTTTATTCCTTGACTATTATGTCTTCGATTTACTTCTTTTTTAATAGAATAATATATATTATCTAAGTTATATATATTATTTGAATCAATGAACATCTAATAATAATATTAATAGTGATTTTTTGCATTCTATTCTAGTTTTTGATTCTCAATTATGATTTGTTGTTAAAGTATCTCTTTTAAGTTTTTCTTATTTTCAAAATAGACTATTGCATAATCTTCTGGTATTAGATTAATCTTATTTCTTGATATTTACGAGACTTTTGCTTTTGTTTAATTTAATGATTCAGATATCTATTCAATAGATCTTTTACTAATTCTATATAGTTTTAGGAAGTAACACTTTCTTTCTTTGAGTATCCGAATCTTTTCTTGTTCTTTAAATTCTTTATGAACTATTACTGTCTTACTTGATTAGATTAAATTTTGAATATCTAGTATTGTTCCAATTTGAAATACTTTCTATATATAAAAAATTGGATTTTAAATCTTTTTTTGATGAAAAGTCATTCAATATTCATGAATATTGACTATTTCCCCATATTCTTCCATTGCCTTTCTAATTGATTATTTGTTATATTTATAATTTGTATCAATCAGTATAATATATTTTGCTCTATTTTTTGCTGAAGAAAAGCTATTTGGTTTAAGAATCTTTTATTTAGAGCATATCTTTAAAAGGCTAAATGTGTACTCTTATTTTAATCTATTCTCCTATAAATAAGTTTTCTTCTTTTTTATTAATTGATTCTAATTATCATGCTATATCCTCCTCTTAATCAATACTAAAAGTAATTCAATAGTTGTTATTGATGAATTTAGTCTTGAAGAGAATTAATCTCTTGGGTATACTTAAGGTTTTCTTAAGTTATTTGATTCTATCTTCTTTGTTGTTACCTGGTAATGTGACTTGGAGCACTTCCAATTTAATTATACCAGTTTGTTTGATAAAATAGAAGTTGATTATAGAGTCTTGTATTCTATTTCATATACTGTAAGAGACATTTTTTGTGATACAGATTCTTTAAACTATTTTATTGATCATTTTTACCTTTATTTGATCTATTATGATTCAATCTTCTATTACAATATTTCTAATGAAATTATCTCCTTGTTTTCTATAGAAGTTAATTGAATATTCATTGAAAGATTATCTATTTTTATAGTTTTTTTTAACTTATAACTTAAGGTATAAGTTTCTATCTTGTTTACTAATATGTTATATATCTTCTTTCCAAGCATAAAAGTTTTTAGGTCTTGTTTCTTGCCTTGTTTTTTTTCCTATAAGATAGTAATATATTTTCTTAATATATATTCTTTTATCAAAATTAAAAGATTTATCTTTAGTAAATTGGTTATAATATTATCTAATATTGAGGATGTATGGGTTGTTTCTAGTAGAATAAGTAGTTAATTTCCTGTTTTGTACCTTAACTTGTATTGAAGCATTTTTGTTTTTCATAATTCTTGTTGAGAATTATAACTGATAGTTAATTTCTTTAATACTTTTAGAATTTTTTTTCATGTTTTTCTAGAATTCTAATAATGTTTTACTCTTTTAACTTATATTACTATATAAAATAGATAAACCATATATGTATTCGATTGTTTTGATGTTTTTGTTGTTTTTATACATGTTAATTCGTATATATTAAACTATATTGAGTTATAAGTAGTTGTACTCATATGAACCTTGCCAATATATTATTGATTTATATATTTTTTAGGTCTTATATACTAGTCTTGTTTATTTATATATATAGTATATTACTTGTCTATTACACATAATATAATTGAATCAACATATGTTATTGCTTGATATATCTTAATATTATTAATTTGTTATGTTTAGAATGTATTTATTTTATATATTTATGTTTGTATAATATAAATAAATAGATTAGTTGCTGTGAGTGTTTTGATATTAATCTTTACTATTTAATTCAAGAAACCTGAATATTCTTTTAGATTTTTTGAGTTCTGAACTTGAATTGATTTATCAGTTTGAGTTATTGCTTTTGAAACCTCTTTTAGTACCTAGAAGGGTGTTAATTTATACTGACCTGGCTAAGAACTTTGTGAAGTTGATATTGGGTCTCAAGAAGCTTACTGTGAATCAGTTTGTCTTTGCTTTCTTTTGTTTCTAAAGCAAATCAAAAGTAAAAGGTTGTTACTATTTAATAATGATGTCCTTTTCTTGTTATCAAGAATTAACTGTATATTATTTGAAGTTGAGTTATTATTATCTCTCCTTAAAGTTGTTTCTTGTAAAAAATATTTTCTTGTAAGAGATGTTTTTTTAAAAAAATTATTATAAAAGAAATTTTTCTAAAAATTTAAGAATCTATTATTAGTTACTTCATTTAATTAGCTATTTATAAATAAGTAATAATTGTTTGTTTCTAGTTTTTTAATTTCTGCCTTCTGATATCTTTCTCTCTAATAGTGATATAAAGTATATACTGTAACTATCTATTTATTTGCTTTTATGAATTATTAAAATGTGAAGCTATAGATTTTATTAATTTGAATATCAATATTTATAATATTTTTTTATTCATATCATATAAAAAACTTATCTACCTCAATTTATATTCTTTAGAAATAGTTTTTATTAAGGTTTTTATTTTTGTTTTTGATTCTTCTAGTTTTAGCTAATCTTTGGTAACTGGTTTTACCAGTTTTGCCTTTTTATTACTTCTTTTAGGTTAAATTCTTTGATATTTTTTTAAATTTACAAACTTTTAAATTTATTATCTCAGTCGCTTTAGATTCTACAACTATTATAGGATCAAGTTCAAATTCCATAGATTTGAGCCAATCAATTTTCTTTTTTAAATTTTTTATTTTATTTTTCTATTGTTTTAATTCTTTGAAAAACTTATTATTAATATATTCTATTATATTTAGTTATTTTATAAATTCATCTTTTTTTTTCTAGTTTTTTGGACCTATGTATATAATTTTTTATTTTCTAAATAAATCATTTAATTAATAAAGATAAATTTAATAATTTAGCAATAATTTGATTCTAACCTTTTTCAATATTCTCCCTGATTTGAGTTTTAGATAGCAATTCAACTTCTGATATTGATATTTATACAACTTTTAATGCTAATATTTTAAGCAATACAATAAATAGTCTTTTTTAAGCAATTCAGCTATTATAGTATAAATTTAAGATTTGATACTAGGTATTACAGAATGAACTGTTATCATTTTTTGATGCAGTTGATATATAAAAAGTTTGTAATGGCAGAAAAGGTTGTAAAAGTTGTGAAAATAAAGGTGATATTCATTATAAAAATTATGTTCAATTAATTTTTTTTGTTCAAATATTTTAGGTATATTAGTAAAAAAAATATTAAATTAATAAAGGGTTATTTAAATAAAATTATTTTTATTATTTTAATATAATTTGGAGCTGCATACAATATTATACTATTATTTATTATATTATATTACAATTTGAGGTTATATACTATATTATACTATATATTATTTATCATATTATTCTTATATTATATTACAATTCAAAGCTATTTAATATATAAATCATGTCTTTATTATTTTATATTACTATTTATCAATTTTTAAAAATATCAAAAAAGTATTTAATTTTAGTTTTACTTAATAAAAGTTTAAAAAAAAATCCCAAAAAAGCATAAATTACTTGAGACTATAGTAAATGCAATAGATTAATTATTAATTCATAAATAGAATTTTTTCATAAATATTGAAAAACAAAAAATAAAAATTCAGCAACCAAAGAATTTATATTTTAATATAGAACAAGAAATATTTTATAAAGTTAAATTATGTTATTAAGTAACAATTAACAAAATTTGAAATTAAATAATGTAAATTTTAAAAATGATGAATTTGAAATTGATAAATAATAAAAAAATAAATAATATATTTGAAGATTACTTAACTTCTAAATATAAATTTTTATCAAATTTTAGCAAATTTTTAAATAGTTATTTATATGAATTTGTTGTAAATTATGAACTATAGAATTTAATTTAATTTATTAAATAGTGTAACAGATTTATTACTAAAATTTATAAAGAATTGAACTCTTTTATAGGTCTTTATATATCACTAACAATATACTTAGATTATTAAATTAATTTATTAGTTTTGTAGTATATTAAAAATATTATAAATTATATAGATAGAATAATGTTCTTGATTTTTAAAATAATAATTAACTATCAATTATAAAGTTTATTTATATTAAATTTTCTAATTTAATAGTAAAACAAAGAAAAACTTGAAATTCTTTATTGTCTACATAATCAGAATTATTAAATGGAAATATAATTAATTAGCATATTTAGTTTTTCTATATTTTACTATTTGGTATTATTATCATAAATATATCAAAATTCAAATTTTAATTTTAATCTTTAATATTGGGTAGATCAATTAAGTATTAATAAACTTTTATGTAATATCTATGATAATGATTTTTGAAAACTTTCAAAAATAAAAATTCAGAATTATTTTTTAATAAAAAAAACAATTGATTTATATTTGAAATTAGTGCTAAATATTGATTGGTTCCAACTATTTGATAATAAAGTGCATAGTACTAAGGTTATATACATGACTATTACAAATTTGTCATATAAAATATAATTTAAGTATAAAAATATATTGATTTTTAATATATTATAAGATCCTAGTAAACCAAATTTACATCAAATAAATCATTATATTTTTTCAATTATTGACAAATTGATATAACTATAGCAAGAAATAAAGCTCAATTCAATTGCTGAAAATGAAAAGAAAAAATAATTTGAATAGTCTTAATTTTAATTTCATGTAATATTCCTATAATATAAAAAGTGTATTTATATATTTTATCAATAGTGTTATACTATTATTGCAAGAAGAATATCAATTATAAAAATAATAATTACAATTTGGATAGTATAAAAATATAAATGAATGGTTTATACTAGAAGATTTGACAACATATAAATAAAGTTCTATTGAATAGAGATGTTATAATTCAAATACAGTATAAAATGTTTTGTTTATGAGAATTATGTCATATTATCTCAATTTTTTTGTTTAATTTATTTTGATTCAATTTGATATTTTCTTATTAATCTTATATGCTATAGTTTCTTAGATATTGATAAATGGCTTATTAAATAAATATGAATTAAAAAAGAAATATTGATAAATAATATATTAAATAAAATACAATCAATAATAAAAATGTTTTACATATTATTAAATATTGATCAAATTTTGAAAAAAGTAAATAATAACAAAGAATTTTTGAACTTTATTATCAATCTGAGAAAAAAATTTTTATAATATATATAACTATCATTTTTAAAAACATTTTTTAGCTATATATTATCAAATTTTAATGAATTTTATCAAGATTTGTCAAATTTTAGCATATCAAATTTTAAGATGAAATTCATTAAATAAGGCTTATAAAAGATTAATTGCAATTATTAAACTAATAGAATAAAAATATAAGAAAGAAAAAATTACTTTATATCTTTATCTTTCATTATATTTATTGTATATAAATGCATATATGATTATGAACTATTGTATATATTTTGATACTTTTTATTTGAAAGAATGAATAGTATATTAGGTAATTTCCCAGGCACCAAAACCATATAACTGGAAAGGAAAACTCTGATATTGGAGGAAGGAAAATTAAGACTATTCAAATTATTTTTTCTTTTCATTTTCAGCAATTGA
>CAJVPT010004922.1:0-12818 GCA_910592055.1 Acaulospora colombiana | reverse complement strand
ACCATGGGGTTGATGATATGGTTCAGTGAGAAGAAGGAATGAGAAGCCTAGGAAGAAAACCTTGAAGAAGGGAAAAGTTATCCATCAGCAGGAAGGGTGTAAAACGAAGGGGTAAGAAATAACAGGGGGGGAAAAAAGAACATGAGGGGGAAGGTTAAGGAGTTGGGGAAATAAAGGAAATATAAATGTATTCTTGTCTATGATGATTCAGGCATACACAAAGCCTTGCTCCAGGAGTGTCCTGTCTCAAAAGACACTTCCCTTTGTCTCAGACATTTGCCATATGCAGAGTTCAGGTTTGCTTATGCTTCTTTAAACATACTACTGCTTTCTATATATCAACAAGTCAGATAACAGAGCCTCATGTGGTGTCAGCACAACTCAGACTTTGTCTGCTACATAGTTGGTATTCTCGTATAGAGGACGGAAGGGGAAAAAAAGAAAGAAGAAAACTTCCTAAAAAGGAAATTTTCACGAAATAGGGGGAAGTGGAAAAGAGTTTTTTTTTAAATTCATAATAGCAATAATATTTGAAGAGTTTTTTATATGCTGCTGTTAATGTGTTATATATTTTTCAGGATAATATATTATATTGCATTTTAAATTCTATTCTTAGTATTAATATTCTATTTAGAATATAGAGTACCTGCTTATCCATCACCTTTTTATTTTTAAGAGCTCTAGCAATTACATAAATTTTTTGAGCACTCTTTTTTTTAGTTCAATCAAAATCTTTTGGTTGTCTATTCAAATTCTTAGAAATTTTGTTTAATTTACTCTGTCAAGCTTTTTAACTACTTCTTTTTTAATGCCTGCCTAGACTTTTTTTAAATAACAATTAAGATTGTTAATAGCAACTAAAACTGATTTGTTACTATTGATCTGAGAGTCATTGGTCCTATAGAATATTCTTGCTATTTCCAATATCTTTTCTATATCTTCTTTAAATCTTGCTATTCATATTGTATCTTTTATAAAGACTATCGCAGCATATTTTAATTCCAACTTTTCAACTTTGTGACTATTGAAGTTCAAATTTCAAGTAACTGACATTTTATATCCTCTATTTGTATTATTTTGAATTTTACACAATAAAGGATTATAAAATATTCTCTATATTAATAATGAAATAGTTTCTTCTTGATTGATTTAATCCCCCTGCTTTTGTAGAATTAGTAAGATCATCTTTAAATATGACTTTGAATTCTCTGTTTTTAAAAAGGCTTATTATAATCTAGATAAAACCTTTCGGTGTCTTGATTTTTTTCATTGCTTTTTTATTTATTTATTTATTTATTAAGGAATAATAAAGCTCAATATCAATAAAGATATGGTTACAACATATACAGATTCTTTTTTTATATATAGCTATTGCATATATATTAGTATTATTTATAAATCTATTTTATATAAGTCAATATTATCGAAGTATCCATTGACAGGTAGTCCCATTCATATGACTTGTTATCAGAAAAGGCCCTACTACCCCAATACCTACATTTATATTACCTTCTTGTTTCATTTAATAAGTCAAGTTCTTAATACAGTATCCCTTTCATATCTTGTTCTACCAGATATTTTTTTTTACAGTATTTATTATAGTATACATATGGAATACACATGTGGAGTCTTAGATGTTATCTCATCCTACTGATAACTCTTTTTACATGACTTATTACAACTTGCCTATAGAGTAACTATGAATAGATCTCAATTTGATAGAGATCCTCTTCTAACTAACATATATAAGCTTCACTAGTCCCCTACTTTTTATAGCAATGCAGATCTTCAGCCTATCTGCAGAAGCTTATTAGAACCTATCAATGACAAGGTGACTTTAGTGCTAAAACCAGCTGAAGTATCTTATAATCTTTAGATATTTCATGATTGAACAAGGTTTTGACTAGAGGTGATTAGATTATCATCATAAAACAAGTGTGATTTTATTGTATCACCTAGGCTTAGATAATACTGTCTTGTGGTGGTATTGAACTTGGAAACAGTACTTGGTAACCTGGAAGTGCTACCACTGCATTATAGACTTATAGGTCTCCTTTTTATTACTTTTACTAGCATATCCAGACTAATAGTGTCATAAGCTTTAATTATATCTTTAAACAATATCTACAGCTTTTTTTTGTTTTTCTCATATCTTTATAGATATTATTAAGAATTTGAATTGGTTTTACTATACTTTCTCCTGTTAACCCTATGTAGTTGGATTCTCTGAGGATATTATTGATTTTACAAATATTTCTCATTCTGTTGGTCATCATGTTTTTTTATTGTTATATATTCAATATCACCTTTTCTGATTTTGATTCTATCTGATATAATATTATCCTTTTTTTTATTATTAAGGAGCTTACTATCTTTTTTTAATTGTTTTTTAGATCATCACATCTTTGTTCTAATGTAATTTTAATGGCATCTCTTTTCTTTTTGGCTTCAAGTCTTTGACTAATAAACTTTAGACCTTCTATTGCATCTTGAATATTCTTTTTTAATAATATCTAGGATATTTTGAAGATACTATATTGCTCACAGTAATTTTTGATCTTATAATATGGATTGTAAATAGTATTATATTTTTTGTTGCCTTGTAAAGGTTTTATAGTTTTTCTATTTCTTTCGAGATTTCTGCTTTTTTAAGAAGTTTTTTTAATTACAAGGTTTTTCTATATTTAATAAATTCAGGATTGTATTTATTATTTTTTTCTTTATGTGATATGGCTTTTTTAGTTTTAAGCTTATTGAAAGTTACTTTACACATCTGTT
Organism: Acaulospora colombiana; assembly: GCA_910592055.1. Lineage (NCBI taxonomy): Eukaryota > Fungi > Glomeromycota > Glomeromycetes > Diversisporales > Acaulosporaceae > Acaulospora > Acaulospora colombiana. The sequence goes on along the minus strand of CAJVPT010004922.1, from coordinate 10,040 downwards.
CTTCAAAGACTTTCCAAATCTTATTTGTGAGTTTTTCTTATTTACCTACTTCAGATTCTTCTAGAAGAAAAGATTTCAGTTTGTCTTGAACTTATAGTCTAAGTTTTCTTGATAGGCTAGTTACTATTTTAATAAAGATCTTTTTATGTTAATTATTCTTTTGTTTTGTGTTTTTGATTTGATAGTTGGGCTTCTTGTAAAGAGATCTTTATCTTGAAGAATAATTATTAGCATAGTATGATCACTCCTTATGACTTCTTGTATTTCTTGATTATCAAATTACAGTAACAAATATTTTGTTATGCCCTGTGATATTCAAATATAATAAATTTTTATTGCTTATGACATCCCATCATATTGAAATTTTATTTTTGTTTTTCCATACTGCCTGGGTATCTATAAAGTCCCATTCATCCAGAAAGTTGAACAATGGAATTTCATAATATTAAAAATCTGAACTTAGCCTTGAAAAATATTGTTTTATTTTTTGATGGATTATAGATAACATTGAAATTATTCATTACTATTATATAAAAGCTTTGTCTTTGCTTTCTTTTGATAAGACTGACTAACTTCTCTTGTATCTTTTTGCATTGTTGTTTGTCTGAAAAAATGTAAATCTGTATAATACAGACTTTTCTTTTTCATGAGGAAGTTAGCTACTATTATATAACCTTCCTTCTCTTCTATCAATACTATTTTCTTTTCTAAATATTTTTGATTAGGAGGCTAACTTCTGCTTCAAATAAGATACTGTATTTCTATTAATACTATAAAAATATTTGTAGATTTTTTAATTTCCAAAAGTCCATTTCATATTAATTTGAATCAGTTTAGTTTTGTATATTTCCATTATACCTATTTCTTGTTCTTATATCTCTTCAATAAGACTTTGTTGATTAGTCTTGTTTATTGTACCTCTGATATTGCATGTATCTATTTTTACTACTCTTTTTTGAATATCTTCTTTTATTCCTTTTGTATTCTTTATTTGCTTATCATTATTTTGACTTCTCAGAAAAGTAATATACTTATTCTATAGAAATTTATCTATGTTTAGATCATCACCTTGTCCTACATTTTATCTGAATCAATGATTAATACTTTGCTCTTTTTATAAGTCTTTGTTGAAGAAAAACTGTGCTCTTTCTTTCCATATCTATCTTAATTAACTAGTATAACATTTTAGGATTGGTCTGCCTATCCTGGCTCTTCTCTTATTTGTCAATTGAATCTTGATTTGCCTTCAAGCTTGGCAATTCTTCTATTCAGTTTTTTCAGATTTGTCAATATGAGCTTTAGTGGATCTTACTTATTCTCAATGTTTAATTTATTATACTGTCTCCTATTTTGGTTCTCTAGTGGACTTCTAGGATTTTCCAATGGTTTCCTATTGCTTTTTGTTGCTAGACAACCTAGAATTCTATAGTATTTTTATTGGGTGTTACCATTCTGACCTTAATATCTTTTTCTTTGATTGACTGATTGCTTATATTCAATGGTTGTAATAAAGCTTATCAATTTACTATTTTATAGTAAATCTGATATAGGTTTGATATTTGTTTTTACTGTTCTATGTCCTAGCTTTTCTCTTAATCTTTCAACTCTAGGTTTAGGACCTTTTATAGTTTCTCCTATTGCGACTTTTGTACTTCAGGATAGTCTTAGTCCCTGCAAGAAAATATAATGCTTGCAAGCTCTTGTTAATGCTTCTTTTGTTGCAAAACATACTACTGTAAAGTTTTGCTTTTTTTAATATATAAGTGTTTCTTGATTTATAACAAGCTTTAACTTCTGTACCATTAAGTACCCTAGTTATCAAACTTAAAAGTATTTTATTTATGCCTAAGAGCCTAGTAGAGTATTTATTTCATTCAATAAAAATCTTATTTATTTTTAGTTCTTCTTTAGTGAAGATTGTTCTTATTATTTTTATTCTAAGTAGCATTATTCATATTTTTTCAAATTTGGTTTTGAAGTGTTTATATTACTTGAAGTAGGTCTTTACTCTGGTCTTGATTTTTATCTTATAGATACCAATGTTTTTAACATTTCTACATCTTTTTGGATATTCTTTTATATAACTTTTGAAGAATTTACAATTCACATTCACTGGACTTACATACTATATATTTTTGCTTTTTTCTGGATTGTGGGTTTAAAATATCTTTTTCTCTATCTTATCTATAGTTGATTAATCCATGTATTCTTCTTTTCTTGATTCTAGTCATTAATGAAAGAAGGCTTCCTTTTTTCTGTTTATCTCTTCTAAATATTTAAGGAGATCTTCTTTTTCTTTGAAGTAAAAAATCAGTCATTCATTTCTATTAATGAAACTTTTATAAAGAAGATTTTGTTTGTCCTAAGATAACTTTAAAGCATTGTACAAATAGGCTCTTGTTTTCTTTTCTGAGCTTCCTGGAATGTTTGTTGTCATAGCTCCTAATCGATATACTTCTTTTTTACTTATATAATATGGATTTATAGTGGGATTTGTAGTTCTGTTTTTTGTACCTATAAGCTACATTCACTTATATTTTGACATTTGATCTTTTCTCTCAGTATTTTAAATTCTATTTTTTTTTCTACCTCTTCTTATTCTTGAAAATTAGATATTATGATCTTATTGTCTACTATTAAATTATTTTCTATCCAAGTGATGATCTCCATAGGAAGGGTTTTTATGTTTTTTGATATATCTTTTTTTTTTTAATTATTTCAAGAAATTCATTTTCGATGTATAGTTGAAACAGATCCTCATCTTTTTTCTTTTCAAGCCGCTAGAGGTAGATTATATATTGTATTAAGATTTGTTTTTTATAAAATATCATCTTGTCTACTTTTAAGATACTTGCAATAATACTATTAAGTATTGTACAGGTTTCTGGAATTGGTGCTTCTTCTCCCACTTAAATAGTGGCTTGCTTCTATTGGTTATTTATTATGTAGCCTATAATTTATTATGTTTATCATGCTTTCTTACAAGTTGAATTAGAGTATCAATAATATTCTTTTTTCTTTTATTTATTATATATAAAATCTTTTCTGTCTTATTTATTATGCATATAAAGAATATCTAATAGAAGATAAATCATTTAGTGTTACTAAAGTCATATAAAGCAGAAAGTCTTTTATGTGTTTTACTTCTTGTTTTAGTAATTCTTAATTTTGTTTTATGTTTTTATTTTGTTTTGATCAGACATATATTATTTATTCCTTTTTTATCTAGTATTGTTTACTTGTTTACACTAGTTTTTAATATTGTATTATAGACTTCTACTGTTCTGTTTATGTTAATCATATCTTGTGATGATATTGTGATTAAGAATCTTATTAAATTTATTTGCTGTTGTTGTGCTGTTGTGATAAATCTTTTTGAACTTGTTTTTGATAATAGGTCTATACATGTATATATGTTTGTATTACATTGGCTAGATATTTTGATATTTGTAGAGTAGGATATGCATGTTAAGCTGATTAGACCTTGAAGAACTTTGTTCTTTTGGATCTTAAAGGATTTGAGATTTGTTTAATTTATCAAGTGAATCTACTTTTTTTATGATTCCTTATAGTGTTAAGAAAGATATTAACCTATACTGACCTGGTTGTAAGTATTGTAAAGTTGATATTGGCTCCTCTCTTTTGACTGTGAATCAGTTTATATTGATTTCTTTTCTTCTTTTTAAAAAAGGAGAAAAAGCCAAAGTTGTTGTTATATGTATGTATTTTTCAACAACCTATTGATTTGAACTATACATAAAGTATTATTTTATACTAAGATGACTATTGTATGCTGATGTTGCAAGAATATATGTTTTGAATTATAAATGTTTTTCTTTCCTTGAATAAATTGCTTAAAAAAGAAATTTCTAAGGATTTGAGAGATTTGCATAAAGAGTTTTTATTTAATTAATTATATATTATTTTTATTGCTTGTTAATTATTATATATATATTTATATAATTTGTTTTAATATTTAATCAAAAGTATTAGTAAAATCAAGATATTTTACTATTTAATATTTGAAAGTCTTTAATATCTTTCTGGACTTTATAGATTTTGAGTTTTTCCTTATATATCAATAAAAACAATTGTTTATAAAGTTTTTTTTAATATCTAAAAATATATAAATAAATATTAGATTGACTCGAAACTTAAGAAATTAATATTGAACTTTTTTAAGTTTATTGTAAATCAACTTGTTAATATGTTTTTTTTCTTTTGTAAAAATAAAATCAAAAAATAATATATTGTTTTTGATATTTCTTTTAATTAATAAAGAGTACCTTGATATACAATTATATATTATAATATACTATTATTTATAAGTTTATTATAGTATAATATTTTTTAAGCTAGTTTCTTTTTTTTAAAGAAATTATTAAAAAAGAAAAATTTTAAGAAAAAAAAATTTAAGAAAAAAATTTTTTTAAGATTTTATAAATTATATTAATTATGTACTATAATAATAACTATTTTTATTTTATCTAAAAATATATAAAAATTAAGTTATACAACTCTGATTAATTTTAGTTAAAAAAATTTTTTTTATTACTTAAAATATTGAAAAAGTTAAAGTTATAAAAAAAATTCTGAAAAAATTCAAGTTAAAAAAGTTTGATAAGAATAATAATATTATTAACTTTTCGTAAAAATTTCTATGAAAAAAATCAAGTTACTCATATTAATTAAAAGATTATTATAAATTAGGTTAAAACTTATTATAAAAAATTTTTGATCAAGAATCAATGGCTATCAAAAGAATAGCTTGCATTACAAGCTAATAATTAATATTGGTATTATGTTAAATACTTTAGAAGCTGATTTTTACTTTGAAAAAAATAATTTGTCAATAATAATCAAGAAATTTCTTTAAAATTCATATTTGAAGAGTAATTAAACATTATACAATAGAAGTCTATATATTGATTAGAGAGACACTACTGAATCATCAAACTACTTGAAAACCCATTATGTTATCACACTGAGATTCAAAGAGATTTATATAACCTGCCATGGCTTTTTCTATCTCTTTGGATTGAGCATGATAAGAGATAGTTATAAAAATACAAACAGCACCAGTGGATTCTTGTTAACACTGGAAACCTTGACCATGAAGGGTGACTCGGCAAGATGGATCATCTGTAACAGTAATATAATCTTCTAATTGTAACTGTTAGGATAGCATAGACTTGCTTTACAAATCATTTGTAATGTAACAATGTACCTCTTCCTAATAACCACAATAAAGAATTGCCGAGTCGGCTGTTAAAAAATTATATTCGATATGTACAAGTATACTTTATCAACTCTCAACATTAATAAACTACGATTTGATTAACTTATACGTGATTAATTATTAAAAAAAAAAAAAAAAAAAAAAAAAAAAAAAAGCCAAATACTGTATATTATATCTTTGTCAAGAATAACGAGATGCCTTATTTTGCAAAAAACCATTGCTTAATAACAATTTATTTTATGCTCGATTAACTTGCTTTCAAAAAAAAAAAAAAAAAAATACGCCACAATATCAATAACCTTAACAATTAATATCATCACTCAAATCTGTGATAATTTAAGTTTCATGTTTTAATTATTATTAAAGTTCTGTTTTTTCTCTACCGACGCCATTAATCTTGCAAATTTCTCACTATTTCTCGTCAAGAATATATCGTCTTTCACAGAATCACTAGATTTATTAACATATAATGCACCCTTATTATCATATCTCCTTCCGAGATTACCAAGATAGCTCATACTCCTTTGCTTCTCATGTTTATATTTGGAATAGCTTTTTTGGGAATGTGTTTCAGGCGTTCTCTCTGCTTCATCATTTCCCTCCTCTTCAGCTATCGAAATAGCCTTGTCAATATCCATATATTTTACAAACACTATAGCGGCCAATTCCTTGCAAAACTCCTGTAACACAATAAACGCATTTACAAAATTTGTGAACTTTGCAAATGGATTTGTCGTATTGTCTCTACATTGTGCAGATGTTGGTGATGTATTCAACGAATTGAAAGAAGCGGGAGATACAGGTGTCGTTGGAGAGCTATCTAAATCTACCGAGCTTCCTCGGCGAAAAGACTTTCCGGAATTGTTCATTCCACGACGCTTTACTAGTTGCATACGAGTTCGGAAATTTGGAACTTTCCCAGAGCTTTTCTCGGCTTCTAATGCCAACTAAATAATTTGAATTAATGTTCGTAAGTATATGATTATGTCTTTTGACAATGTCACTAGTGGAAGAAAATAGATAAATAAGTAAAGCTTCACTCACCTTTTTCAGAATTCCAACCAAGTTCTTTCGCTTTCCTCCACGCGAGTCCGTATCATCAACGGCACGATGCTCATCGGTCTCACCATACAACAACCAATCAATTCTTTCATCAGGTATACACGCCAACCTATTTAGAATACTGGTGATAACCAAATTCCTCTCCAAAGGTGTTTCAAGGAAATTTTCTAATTGTTCAAGTATCATCACCATAAATGTACCCTCAAAGAACTTATCCCTAATCTTGGTTTCTACATCTAACGAAGAATCCTGTCTACCATTTCTGAACCCCATTGTCGATTTGCAAAATGATGACTGTGACCAATTATTGTATACCACCGTTGCCATTTGAACTTGTCGTTGTGCATCAAGGAAATAATCTTCGTAATTGAATCCACTTTTCCCATTCAATTTATCCACAGACTCTACAACAACCGCTTTCGAAGACCTCACATTTTGCGTTCGGTCTTCTTGTGGCATTATAGTAAGCAGATGTTTTACAAATGCTTTCGGATTCCTTTGTATTCTTGAAGAAAATTTTTTCTTTGTCATTGCGTTTTCATCATCTCTGGTGGCAATAAATTTAAGATCGATCAAGTTTCTAAATACCAAATTATGCAAACCAAACTGGTTAAATGATTCGATAATAGAATCAAATAATCTTAACGTCTCCAAAGAAAGTATGTCCTCGGAGCTTCCGGCGCGCTCTATCAATATTTCTCTAAGTGACTCTACGTGAGTTGTTTTTTCTGGAGAATGTGGTTCTTCAAATGTCACTTCCGGATTGAGATCTGCACCAAAGATTGTTGATAAGATGCAATCCAGAATAGATTGCACTTTTGTGAGTCTTATCATCTTTGTCGCATAATTTGTTGCTGCTGTGGCTTGATCATCAAAGCTATTAACATTAGCAGGACGCAGGCGGGATTAACATTAGATAAAAATGAAAGGATATTGAAGCATCAATATTATAGTACTAACGGGTTTAACAGTCCTGGAATCAGTACATATTTAAAGAATCCATTAGATAAAGTGTCCAATAATCTTGAGGTAATTGTCTAAATAAACAAAATCCATTTAAATTATACTTCATAATAGAAAGTAAATAATTTATAATCACGAACCTCACACTCAATCCCAACAACATTGTTAATAAACGACCACAGATCAAAGAACTCTTCTATGATAATTTCTAGCCTGTCAATTTTTGATGAAGGCAAATTGTCATTGCATCTTTTATTATAGGCGTCACTACCACCAATGCCATTCGCAATAGTACTGCTTTTTGGTAAAAGGGAAAAAGAAAATTTAAGGCGAAGATCCTGAAATTAAAAGGTTATATATGTATTTCAGAATGTCATTAATTCACTATGAACAAATAATACGTGCAATAGGACCTACCATTTTTTCATAAAATTTGACTCCTCCGTCCAAAAAATCCAAAAAATATTTATTATTCTTGCCCAGACTTATCAAAAAGAATAGCGCTTCCCTTGATACCCTTCCCGTCTGACCGGGAATATTTACGTAATCTAACAAAATTGCTAATATTCGAAAATCAGACTTGATGAAGAATAGAAGTAGAAAACTATTAGTTTATCTTCATTCAACAAACCAACAGAGTATAAATAGTTATCAAATCACATACCCCAAAATACACATCGATCAATTCATTTTGAGCATTAATATGACGCACCACGACACTTATCAATTTGACTAGTTCCTGTTTGAGTACTGTGTTTTTTTCATTCGTTTCATATGAAGTAAGCACAAGTCGTTCAAATGACAAGTGTATTATTGATTGGGAAAGTAGGTGAGGACGAATATTCGATATGAAATGTACGAAAAAGTCCAGAATCCGGATTTTCGTTCCTTTTGGAAGCTGTTATTTGGCATATTAATATTGGTCGCGATAATTTTTAGTGATTTGGTAAATTATAGTGATAGAATATGGTGGATGGATGAAATTATATTATTATCACGACAATCGGTGATATTTATTTAACACGTACATCATCCTGGGCATATTTTACCAACTCTCCGAGGACATTATTTTCAAATATATAATCCAAACAAGATTGTTTTTCAAGATCACCACTAATTCTCGATTGGATTTCTTCCTCTTTCAGATGTTGTATCATATTCTCAAGGTGCAAAGAGAGGTTTGTATCGTTTATGTCCATTTTAGATAAATCTTTATTGGGCATCGATATATATACATACACATATAGATATATAATATTGAGGTCGAAACGACTATTTAGTATGTTGAGAAATTGCAAATACTTTCAAGAAAGTAGAATCGGAGACTTTACCTATAGCATTATATGTATTATAAAATCTCCGGATGTATTCCCACTCCTCTTGTAATTCTTCGACCCTTGTCTTTAAGGGAGGCACCATTATCTCCAAAGCGTGATTGATTAGTTTGTGGAATAGCATTTTCTTTGAAAGATACCCAACTGATCAAACAAATCCAACATATATGAATAAAATCAAATCAACCATTCAAATTACGAATTGTAATAATACTTAATGTGTAAATGTCAATAAATATGCTAAGATCTCTAAAGCATCTAGTTTGTTTGGATATATTAAGAAGTGCTATTATACTATATGATAAAGTTACTGAACGTGGCAATATCTAGACAAAAAGAATGTTAGACTTTGACTTTAAAGGTCAACAGTAATTAGCCTGGAACAATCTAATTCGTTCGTAAATCAGACAACTTACCTTAAATAATTTTGAATCCTTCGCTCGGCTATTTAAAAAACACGAAAGATTTAAGAATAAAATTAAAACGAAACATGTAGAAAGTATTGGGCTTCTCATTTATTCAATATTATAAATACTCTATTGATCGTGTAGATATTATTTCAATTTTCAAATGTTTTTATTTACATATACAGTATATACCGGCTGCATCTTCAAAGGAATGAAGAAAGGGAGTTAAGAAAGTAAGTTGAAACCCATTAAACGACAAAGGTGTTCGATCTAATATGATCTACAATCTCCGGATGAAATCCGGTGGCGTAGTACGTTCTCTAGATTCGCATTCTATATTTTATTTTTTTTTTTTAACCCTCTGTCAGGTTAGTCATGTGTGCTTTATTAAACTTCTGTAAACTGTATATAATATGATGTAATTCTCTAACTTGTGGGAGTGATATATTGCTCTATTAATAATTTGGATGAAAATTCTTTCAACTATCGATTCACTTATATCTTCTATCTACGATGTTATATTGATTGCCATATAATTAACTTATTATATTATTAATTAAAGGGTTATACTACTTTAGAAAGTTGAGAAGTTCATTATCACTATTGATTATTTTGAATTAATAAATTGAAAAGGAATAAAAAAAATCAATTTAAAGCTTATATATTTAATTCTTGAAACCTTTTAAAGTATAACTTTGAAAATGATTTGTCATTTTATTTATAGTTCAGGTTAATACTCTTTCAATTGTAAGTATTATTACTTGCAAATTATTATTATAGATTTTTTATATATAGTTACTTTCAAAATTTGAATCCACTTACTATGTTTTTATTATAAATTTCAACTTTAACAATTTTTAAATTATTAATTATACAGTCAAAAATTATAAAATTTACATGTTGTATATAGTATATACTGTACTTCACAATTAATTCTTCTTCCTTTGAAAACTTTCTTGCTATTGGTATCAAAGGTACTACTTGACTTTTTTTGATTACTAGAAGTCAAGTTTTTGAGTAAAAAGGTTTGTAAAC
>CAJVPT010004921.1:0-12818 GCA_910592055.1 Acaulospora colombiana | reverse complement strand
ACTGTTATGGAAAGAAGCTAGGAACAATGGCAAAAAAATGGATTCTAAAAGTACAAAAGAAGGTTTGCAACCAGATCCGAAAACAAGTCTGGAACATGAGATATGAAAAGATCATTGAATGGGAACAAAAACAAAGAATTGATGGAAGAGCAAAATATAAGAAGACCCAGGAAGCAAGAAGGCAAGATCCGCAAGATAATTCTGGTTATACAAGTATAAGACAAAGAGAAGAAGTGAAAGAGAGTGAAAACAAGAACCTTATAGAAATCATAAGAAATGGGATTAGATATGAGATGAAGTTGTTGGGGTTTTGATCCTTGTCAGAACATCATACAGTGATATGCGGTAGTGATCTGTGGACGATGATATTAGAAGTTGGAAGGGTTTCCACTTGAACTACTAATGGAGCGATAAATCACTCCTAAAGTTATACTTAGAGTCCTAGATAAATATCAGACTTTGACGAGTGAGTTAGTTAGAGATTTAGTTTTAGTATCATATATATAATATATAGCCTACAATTGTTTAATAAAGTACACATAACTAGCCTGACAGAGGGTCATATTAAAAAAAAAAAAAAAATAGAATTAAATATTTTACTTTTAATTTAATATCTATCATATTGATATACTTTATTCTGAATAATTATGAATTTTTATTATTTTTCATAAATAGCTTTCAAAAATCTATAGATTTATAAGATACTTTATAGTATTTGATTAATAGATCTAATATTTTAGTATATATGGTATCTTTAAATTTGATTTTTTTAGATACAAGAGTTTACATGGAAAATGTTTGGATCTATTGAATATTATATTATAAATATTATATATGTTACTTAAAAATTGATATAACTTATTAGCTGAAAACTAATTTAGTTCAAAAATTAAGTCAATATTTGATTGATTATTTAAAATTTTAAGCTCTTGATTATTATTATAAAATATAGTTAGATTAATAATTTAATAATTATTAATCAATCTTTGTATTAATTTAAATTCAATATTTCAATAACTATTAACCAATAAATCTAAATTAAAAATTTATTAGAATTTTATTTTCAAATATTAAAATTGTTCAAAAATCTATCTAATATATTGTTTATCTTCTCAAATAAAAACTATCAAAATATATATAATAGCTCATAATCATATATACATTCATATAAATGTAATAAAAAATGAAGATTTAAAGTAATTTTTTCTTTTCCATATTTTCATTTTATTAATTTAATTATTGTAATTAATCTTTTATGAGCCTTATTTAATAATTTAATATACTAAAATTTTACAAATCTAATCTATATATACAATAGTTTTGGAATCACGTGTGGTCATTTAGTTTACCTGTATAAAAAATTCAATTGTGTCACATTATTTATTATTTATTACATATATATATATATATCTACATATATTGATTTTGATTGGTTATTTGCATTGATTGATCATCTATATGTAAATACTAGAAATTAACGTATTGCGAAATTTATGTATTGCAAAGTTAATTTATATGCCGCGTATGTCATAAATGTCGTGAATTAATAATAATACACTTTAATTTGTATTTATATTTATATATATATGCCGCGAATTTATATGCCACGAATTAATAGTGATGCTATGAATTAATAGTGATGCCATGAATTAATAGTGATACCGCAATTAATAGTGATACACTTTAATTTATATTTATATGCTACGAATGCTGCGAATTAATAGTTTAATGACACTAAAATTGAGATAAGTACCTCTTTAATCATGACTAATATAAAATATTTATAAATAAATAACCAGCATTTATTTTTCGGCTACTTTCACTAGGAGAGTTATGCTTGTCATTTCTTGTTGCTATTTCGGGTCCCTCCCATGTGAATTCATAATTTTTTTTAAATAACATACTCGTATCGTGGTTGGGTAACTTAAATCACAAATACATTTTATGACGCATTGCTTTTATTCTAACTTTTAATATAAATCTTACTGTCCTTGAAACACCTACAGAGAGAAGAAAGTACCTTCACCGGGAGAATTATGCTCGCAATCTAGCAACTGCCCCTTTAAATATTTCAGAACCCAGTCAAACAATCCCACTTGCCTTGCGTCAGTTCAGTCATGGCGATAAGCACGTTAGATGATAGGATTGTGGCATTTGCACAGTCTGCCAAAGTATGGAATAAAAATATGGATGAAAGAGAAAGTAGTTAATTCATCTCAGAGAAATCTGCAATTTACGCTTTGCTGTAATAATAGTGCTGTCCAACTCCTGCTACTTTCTCAGGCTCCATCTATTCTTTATGATCTCTTGACTTGTATGGATACCCGTAGCCATAATTTTCAGAAAAAGATTAGAGAGTATAATTTAGCGCTAGCTTTTACGTCGATGGGAGCCAAGATTGATGAGAGAGTGACAGGTACTGCAGGAATATACTCCTTTCGAATCCAAGGTGAGGCGTATCACCAAATCAGATCTCTTCTTTCTGAACAAGAACGATCTCAATTTGCTCAGCTTTATATTCACGATAGTAACCGCGAGCTTATAAATCGCCACAATGTAATGCCAAATCTGGATCTTAAAGTATTGAAAGATCTTTAGCAAATGATCTATGATGTTAATCCTTATGCGTATGCTTTTAAAAATATTAGAGAATACATACTGAATAACCAAGCACAGACTGTGCAAATGCGTTTGATCGCAAAACGGTTCACTGATGGACGCAGATATAATTGCCCAACTGGTAATGAAGTTGCAGCTATTATAGTTGGTGATGGATCAGAGATTGTGGATAAATATGATATTATACTGCGAGAGTGTGGTGGGGCCTCCAAAGTATTTCAGAACTTTCCCCTACTTATATGCCTATGCATTATATTTTGATGTTTCCCAGAGGTGAAGATCGCTGGTGACCTGACATCTTTTTAGCAAATAATGAGTATATGGAGACCATAGAAGAAGAACGGGAAGAGACTCAAAAAGAAGAAGAAGAGGATAGAATAGCTAGGTAGCATGAAAGAAAAAAAAAATTCGTTATGATGAATGAGTCTTATACTTTTCATTTGCAGGAGCGGCAAAATAAAGGAATCAGTATTCTTCTATATGGTCGATTGTTACAACAGTTTATTGTCAACTCATACGCCGCAATTGAACAAAACCATCTTATTTTCTTGTGCCATAATCAAAAAATACTTCGTATGGAGCTATATCAAGGAGTGCAGGATGCCATAGATGCTGGAGATATGCATGCTGAAACTGTTGGAACTCGAGTTATTCTAGTATCATCATTTACGGGGGATCCGAGGCATATGATGCAACTTTATCAAGATGCTATAGCCATCTGCCGTGTCAGTGGATTGCCGACATATTTCATCACATTTACTTGCAACCTGAACTGGTTGGAAATCAAAATCATATTATCTCAAGGTCAAACAGTGGCAGACAGGTCAGATATAGTCTTGCATGTATTTCAACTAAAGTTAAAAGAACTAATAGACGATTTGAAGGGACCGAAAAAGATGATATTTGGATGTACCATTGCTCATGTCCATATTGTTGAATTTCAGAAGCACAGATTACCTCATACATATATATTGCTTATTCTTGATTCCCATTTTAAGCCAAATACACCATCAGGGATCGATACTGCAGTTTCTGTAGAGTTGCCAGACTCTTGCTTACATTCTGACATTTTCGAAACAATATCTAAGACAATGATGCATGGTCTATGTAGTATATGTTATCCTGATGCTTCATGTATAAAGAATGGAAAGTGTTTAAAGAGGTATCCTCGCGAGTTTCAAGAAAGCACAACATTGAACAAAGATGGGTATCTGTTATATAGGTGACGGAATAATGGACGAAAAGTGAATGTCAAGGGTATTGATTTAGACAATCGGTGGGTGATTCCACATAATATCTACACCGTCTCCCAAAAAGAACGCAACACCTGATTGTCGATCTTTAAGTGTTAAAATTTTGATCAGATCAAATCAAATCATGATGAAATTTATAATATAGATAGAATATAAGTATGCTTAAATAATGTATAAGTTAAAATAAATATTAAATTAATAAAAAAAATTTTTATGATAATTTTTTTTAAAATATACTGTTGCATTATTTTTGGAGTTTTTTTAAAAAAATGATAAAATTTATTTATTTATAAAAAATTAATATATATAACTATACAAATATATTTGATTTCTATTACCATCTTGTATAATCACCTTTTGTCTTAATAATATCATTAATTCTTTTAGGCATTGTTTCTATATATTTCTTATAAGTTATTTCAGATATTTCATTCCAAATCTCTAATAAATTATTCCAGAGAGTTTCTTTGTCATTAATATTAATATCTAAATTATTAATTCTTTTTTTAATATTATTCCAGATATTTTCTATTGGATTTAAATCTAGAGATTTTGATAGCCAAGAAATAGTTCTAATTTTGTTATTTTTTATCCATCTTTGAACTATTTTAGCTTTATATTTGGGATCATTATCATGTTGAAATATAATATCTTTAGAAGCTAAATGATAATATTTTAATGAATACATTAATTCTTCTTTCAAAATTTGTTTATAAAGCTCTGCATTAAGATTTCCTTCAATTTTAGATAAATATCCTGTACCATAATAAGTAAAACATCTCCATATATTAATGCTATCTTTACTAAATTTAGTTATAGGAATTATATGTTAATTCTTTAAAGGTTCTATAGATTTTCTATTTTCTCCAGCAATATTTACGTTCTTCAGCTTCAAAAAGTTAAAATTTAGTTTTATCAGACCAAACCACCATACTTCAATCTTTTATGGTCCAATTTTTATGTAATTTTGCAAATTCTAATCAGATTTTTTTATGTTTTTTACTTAAAAAAGGTTTCTTGTGCTATGTATATGCTTTAAATCCATTTTTATTAAGAATTCTTTGAATTGTGTTGACACTAATATTTATTTTTTCATATTTTATTAAGGATCTACATATATGGCAGTTTTACATTTTTTTTTAGAATTTTTTTAATGACAATACGTTCTTAATATAAAGTAAGTTTAGGTGGATGGCTAGGAATAGGTTTATTTTCTAATTTGTTTGTTTCAAGATTTTTTTTTTATGTCTAGATATAGTGGAATAATGAACATTGTTACTAATTTTGATAGCAACTTGATGTAAACTATAACCTTCTTATAATAAGGTAATAGCCTTTGCCCTTTTCTCCATAGATAACTGTCTTGAAAATATTTGATTTATATAAGGTTTGAATAAATTTTTGCATTTTTATATTTTTACAAAAAAATGTCAAAAGTTGCACAACAGTAAATTTTTATTAATTGCATAATAAAAATTTTTTTTTATTATTTTAATCACTATTCTAATTTATACATCAAATATATTATATTATATACTGTATATACTATAAATTTTATCATGATTTAATCTGATCTGATCAAAATTTTAACACTTAAAGATTGATAATCAGGTGTTGCGTTCTTTTTGGGAAATGGTGTATCTTGCAGCCAAATATGATACTTATACTAATGTTGAAGTCTGCTTATCCATTTTTACTATCAAGTATCTTTTTAAATATGTTTATAAAGGATATGATCATGTAACAATGGTATTGGAAAATAGGGATAATAATAAAAATTATAATGGAAGTGAAAAAGATTGAATAAATAAAATGACTAACCAGTATGATGAAATCAAACAATATATTGATGTCCATTATGTTTCAACTTCTGAGACAATCTGGCGCATCCTCAAATTCAAGCTTCACAATAGGTTTCCATCTATTAAACAATTGTAAATATATTTTTCTGATCAGCAAATAATTATATTTGATGACAAAGTGAATCTTACTGAGATTATTTCAAGACCAAACATAATCAACACAATATTAACATAGTGGTTTGTTACAAATACCAAACATTCTTAAGCATAATATCTTACTTATACAGAGTTCTCGCAGTATTGGGTAAGGAAAAAAGATCAGAAAAAATAGACCCTATGCTAACAAGGATTTAAAATTGGGAGAATATACTATATACATCTGGTTTCTGGAAAACGTTATTACTTTCGAATACTTCTTAATGTTGTCCCTGGAGCCACATCATTTGAATATCTGCAGATAGTTAATGGGATGCTTTTTAAAATATTTAAAGAGGCATATAAAACAAGGGGTTTATTAGAAGATAATAATAAGTGGAGTCTTGCCTTGGAGGAAGCTAGCCTTTAGACAATTGATAGGCAACTGTAGAATCTCTTTATTTTACTTTTGCTTTGCAATGATGTTACTCAACCAGAAGCATTGTGGCTGAAGTATTTTAATGTTCTCTCTGATGATATTTAGAAGAAGGTACATCACAAAATAACAAATCTTGAATTTATATTAAGGGATGCGCAATTATATAATTATACTCTTCATGAATTTGAAGGTATCTTGCAAAAAAACAATAAATCCTTGTGTGATTTTCCCAGCATGCCCTATCCAATTGCAGCACTAGAATATGTAAAATCTAATAAGTTGATCAGAGAAGAGTGAAGCTATAATAAAAATCAATTTACAGAAATGGCAGACCATACTGAGCAAAGCTTCAATGCTAATCAAGAGATAGGATATATGGCCATCATGACAGTAGTTATAGAAAAGAGAGTTGAATTATTTTTTGTGTATGGTCCTGGGAGGACGGGAAAGATTTTTGTATATAGTTTGCTCTTATCAAGATTACAAGATCAGGAAAAGATTGTTCTTGCAGTTACCTCCTCAGGTATTGCATCATTACTTCTGAATGGTGATCGAATGACACATTCACACTTTAAAATTTCTATTAATTTGACTGCTGAATCAATGTGCACTATAAAACATAAAACCAATCTTGTGGGTTTATTAAAGTGACTGATTTGATTGTTTGGGATGAAGCTCCAATGATGTATTGTCATGTATTTGAAACTGTCAATCATATCTTACAAAACATATTGAAGGTCGTGAATTGAGAATTAGAGCACAAGCCATTTGGGAAAAAGATTATTGTATTTTGTGGTAATTTCCATCAGATATTTCCAGTTGTTCTGAAGGGTGGGCATGAGGATATCATGATAACATCTTTACAAAGATCATCTTTATGGGCTTTTGTTCAGGTCTTTAGACTTACTATCAATATGCGATTGGTTATATGAGTAGATAACAGATAAAGAGAATTTACTGAATGGATATTGAAAGCCAGAGATGGAACTCTACTGACATTAAAATTGTGGGATAGATTAGAAGAGGATTGGATTAGACTTCCAGAAGATCTGCTCTTACCAAAACTTGAACAGAATATTAAAGGCTAAATCAACCTTGTCTATCCTGATTTTATTAACTGTTGTCCTGACTCTATTTATCTGAAGCAATATAGAATTTTGGCATCAAAGAATGAGGATGTCGATGTTAGTTATAAATGATCAGATACTTGCAAGATTTCCTGGTGATGAAAAAATATACTTAAGTATGGACTCTTTGTGCTCAGTAGAAGATAGTAACACTAACCAGTATATACTTTATCCCACTGAATTTCTGAATTTCCTGAAGATTGAAGGAATCACCCACTATCAATTAATTTTAAAAAAGGGTGTACCTATTATGCTCTTGCACAATATTAATGCCAGTGTAGTATTGTGTAATGGCATAAGACTAATTGTCAAAAATTTGGGAGAGTACATTATAGAGGCAGAAATTATCACTGGAACTAATATTGAAGATCGTGTTTTTATCCCTCACATAATAATGTCTTCTTCAGGTATTAATTGACCATTTTTATTGAAACGACATCAGGCTTCCATCCAATTGACCTTTGCAATGATTATCAATAAAAGTCAAGGGCAAAATATGGTGCATATTGGACTCTATTTTCAAAATCCTATCTTTTCTCATGGACAATTTTATGTTACTATCTCAAGAATAATCTCAAGGAATGGTATTAAGATTCTATCTATAGTAAAAAAAGGACAAGAATTTCTAATAGGTTGCACTCGAAATGTGATATATAAGAAGGTATTGAATGTTTAAATACATAATGTGTTATATATGTATGAAATTATAGGTAAATAGAGAAATTGCTAATTTTTTGATACTTTAATTATACTTTTATATTTTATATAACATATGATTGCATAATTAATGTAAAAATAATAAATTTGATATTATACGATAATTATGTAACCTATAATGATCAAATAATCAAATGATATATATAATTTTATAATAATATAATGATAAAAAATTAATATTATTTATTTGTTTTTTATTTTATTTTTTTTATTTTATTATTATTAAATATAAATTTTATTTGTTTTACTATTATTAAATAAATTAAATAAATTAATAAAATTAAAATTATATAATTTTCTATACAAAATAATGGGTTTAATCTAGTAAAATTTATTAAAATTTGATAATTCACATCTAAAAGATATTTTTATAGAATAATTGTTATATACAGTATATTATAAAAGATTTTTCTAATAATTAGCAATAAAGTTCAAAAATGCTTTATTACTATTTAGTTTTTTTTTAAAATATTTCTATTATTAATTATATTTTATCTAATATATTAATTATCAATATCCCTTCTTTCATCTATATTTTTTAACAAACTATTTAATAATACTTAAGAAAAGACAATATATAGAAAAGATAATTAAATATCAAATTGGATTAAAATAAGATATGCAAAGAAATTTATTATTTTTTTTTTTAAAAAACTCTTTCTGTTGATCCTCAAAATTTTAAAAAATTATCTTTTATAATAATTTTCTAAAATAAAAAACCTTTTCACAAGAAACAATCTCAAGAAAAGATAATGATAGTAACAACTCCTTCCTCTCATAATATATATTTAACTTTTGACAATAAGGAAAGGACTACACTAGTTAATAACAATATCCTTATATCCTTGTTTTGCTTAAGGAAGAAGAGAAAGCAAGGACAAACTGATTTACAGTAGGCTTCTTGAGATTTAATATCAACTTTACAGAGCTCTTAGCCAGGCTAGTGCAGGTTAACACCTTTCTAGGCACTAAGAGAGGTTCCATAAGCAATAATCCAAACCTATAAATCAGTTCAAAGTCAGAGCTCCAAAAACCTAGAAAGACATTCAGATCTCTTGAGTTAAACAGTAAAGAACAATAGTAAACAATCACAACAACTGATCTATCAAACTTACGTTACATGAATACAAGTACGTAAAAGCAAATATAATCTAACTGTAACAAAATAACAACTTAAGACATGTCAATACATCATAAAGAAGTAATATGTGTCAATTAGACCATATCAAGAGCAATAAACAAGTAATACACATGTAGATAAACAGAACCAGCTCTATAACTTAAATACGTGAAGAAATAGCATATTGATACAGATCATCCAATTACACAATCAAAAATAGTACTGTATTTACAAATTAACATAAAGAAAAACAACAAAACATCAAAATAACCTGATACACATAATAGCTTATCCATCTTACGTGACAATATGATACAAAAAAAGCAAAATATTATTAGAATTTTGGAATGACGTGAGCAAGAAATCTTTAAAGTACTTGGAAACATTGCTACCAGCTATAACCCTTAACAAGAACTATAGAAAACAAAAATATTACAATATAAGCTAGGATATACAATAGGAGACCAACCATATATTCTAATAGGAGCAATCCATGTGACCTCAATACTAGATAATATTTTAGCCACTCTATTAAATATAGACCCTGAAATCTTAGCAAAAGAACAGATGTTAAGAAAATATATTCTCACTCTGTGGAAAAAGGGACAAGGCAAAAAACAAGATCTCAAAGCTCCTATGCCTGAAGATAAGGTGTATAACATCTTAACAAACAAGACGGGAAATCATACTGCAAGTTACAAGGTGAAAGAATCCAGGAAAATAAATAATATTCCAATGAATATTCAATCAACTTCTATGGAAATGGAGGAAATCCTATTAATCAAAGAAGTTGAAATCAAAGACCAGAATATACCAGAATCAATAGAAGCAGAAGCAATCAAGGAAACAGTTCAAGGAACCTGTATTACAGAGAATATTTCTTACAATATACATAACAGAATACAAGGTTCCATAGTCAATCCCTATTTCATCAAACAAACAGGTACAATTAAATTGGAAGTACTTCAAGCTACACTACCAGGAGATAACAAAGAAGAAGGAATCAAATACCTTAAAGGAACTCTAAGTATTCCCAAGAGACAAAATCTCTTAAAGACCGAGTTCATCAATGGTAATCACTGGATCACCTTTGATATTGATGAAGAAAAGAATACAGTATAATGTTTAGAATCAATTAATAAAAAAGAAGAGGAAAACTTCTCCATCAAGAGAATGGATTAAGACAGAAACATATGCTCAGCCTTTCAGAAATATGCTCTAAACAAAAGATTCTTTAAGCCAGAAAGCTTTCCTTCAGCAAAAAAATAGATCAAAGTATATTACATTAGTGGATATAAAACACAAATGTAATAAACAATCAATTAGGAAGGTGATGGAAGAATATGAAGAAATAGTCAATATTCACAAATATCATATTGCTTTTCATCAAAAAAAATTCAGAATTCACTTCTTCATACATCATGAGCATACCAAATTGGAACAACATTGGGTACTCAAGATTAAAGCCAACCAAGTAAGATCAGTAATAGCTCAAAAAGAATTAGATGATCAAGAAGTAACCCAAATACTTAAAGAAAGAAAGTGTTACTTCTTAAGACTGTATGGGTGAAGGGAAAATCTATAGAACTGATTTCTGAATCACTCAGTTATACAAAAGTGAAAGCCTCTTATATATTAAGAAATAAGATTATTCTAATACCAGAAGATTATATAGTAATATACTTTGAAAATGAGAAAGACTTGAAAGAGGCTCTTAAGAACCAAATCAGTATTGAGAACTAAAGACTTGTATGGAGTGAAAAAAATCACTATCAGTGAAACGTAGAATGTCTATAGACTTAAACAACTCTTCTGAATAAATATACTAGATAATTCTACTGAAATCGAAGAAAAGCAGAAATATGAGACTTATAGAAAGGAAACAGATAATCATACTAAAATGGAATACTAGAGTACGGCACCAATAGGTACTAGAAATAGCAAAAATCACCATATAAGAACTAATAGACATATAACAAGACCAGATCTGCTAGCCACTGGTAGCAATAGGAAACCTTTAAGATGAAAAAGAAGTCATATTTTATATAGAAAGATGCAAAGCCAAAAAAAGAAGAAAACAGTGACATCAACATTAACCAACAAGAGAAACAAACAACAAGATATAAAACCTGAAGCCTCCAATCAAATCCAAGCTAAGAATTTGAAGTATCTCAATTATGCAAACTAATTGAAAAACTTGGCAAAAGGATCAACAAACTGGAAAAAGGCCCACTTAGATGGAGGGCCAACCATTCCTAAAAGGAGTACCAGTCCAATCACAGAAAGATAGGGAATACCTGCCTACTATTCCCAATATTCAAACAACTAACAAGAGCAAAGCATGATAGAAGGAACAAGATAGTATACAGGACCAGCAGTATTATCAAAACCTTGGGACTTTTCTTCAAATCAAAAAAACTGCATTCATAAATAGAAAAATACCACTAAAAAATGAAAAACAAGTGGACATAGATATCGAAAAGAAAGTAATAAGTATCAGAACACACAATGTCAGAGGTATCACTAATAAAACAAACTAATATAACCTTATAGAAGAAATACTAGAGCAAGGTATTGGAATTATGGGTCTATGTGAAACAAAGCTAACCAAAACAAAGGCAAAATAGGCTTTTCAAAACCAAGGGATGTACAAACACTTCCACAGTGCCAACAAAAATACTTCCTATGGTACAGGAGTTAGCTTATTGGTAAGAAAGGATTTGGAAAAGAAAATAGCATTGATAGAAGAGGCAGAAAGACACATGATAGCTTTCAACATGCTTATGAGAAGAAATAAGATATGCATTATCCAGATTTATATCCCCTCTAACAAAAAACAAAGTAATAAGGTACAAGAGAAAGTACAAAACTTCATTAAAAAAAAGCATAGACAGAATTTTCATATAATAATTATGGGAAACTTCAATGCTGCATACAACCTTACAAAAGATAGAGCATCTATTTCCAGGACAATATTCAAACCATCTTGGTGTCCAGAAATCCAACTATTTGACTTTCTAGATGAATAAAATTTCATAGATACGTAGACAATATGGGAAGGAAAGAACAAAACTCCAACAAGATGAAATGCTACTAGCAGTAACTGAATAGATTTTATATGGATATCATAGAGCCTCACAAAATTCCCATTATTATGTTTCGACAATCAAAATATTAAGGAAATAACAGGCAGTAACTATACAATGCTCATGATAACATTAAATGATAACAATCTTTTCTCAAGAGATGGAATTAACCAATTCACTATAAAAAATAAAAGGAAAATTGATATTAAAGGATCAACATTAGAACAATGGCAAGCATTTAGAAAAAGCGTAAACCATAAGTTTTCGATAATGTTAGAGCTGTTGTTAAAAGAAAAGCCAGAAGAAAGTGAAAGAGAAGCTTATGCAAACACTTATGAAGAGTCTTCAAGGAACAAATATGCAAGGCAGCACACAATAAGTTGACTAGTAAGAAGATATCCACTGCCCAAGAAAAATACTACAAGCATGGCCCAAAATATATTAAATATAGACAAGCTCTTCAACTTAAAACACTTCTCAAGAAAGCACAAACCTCACAAGAATCAAACAAGCTACAGGC
>CAJVPT010004920.1:0-12819 GCA_910592055.1 Acaulospora colombiana | reverse complement strand
TAATTAATAAATTTTTGATTGTTGAATTTTTTGATTGTCAAATTTTTGATTGCTGAATTTTTGATTGCCACTTTATTGCTGAAATGTAATATGTCGAGTAGCAGCAATTGAAAAGAATTTGGCAATATTTTTATTATTAAATTTAATCAAATTCAACAATAATTCAGCTGCCAAATGACATAATTTCGACTAGTATTACTGTATACACCAAATAGTTTAGATTATATACTATATATATTATTAATTTCATTCTGATTTGATCTGATCTGAACAAAATTTTAACACTTAAAGATTGATGATCAGGTGTTGCATTCTTTTTGAAAAATGATATATATAAAAGAATAATTGTATTCAAATATTTATTTATAGTTTTTTTTTGTTTTTGTATTCACTGCCTCAATTGATTTATTTATTTTGATTTGTGATGAATAGTATATCAAGTTGTATAAAATTAATATACAACCAATTTAACTAATACTCTGTATTATTTTAATAATTTATTTGATTATCAATAAATGTTCACCAAGTATGTGCAATCTTTTTGAGATAAGAAGAAAGTATCTTAAATTTTTACTATTCATTGATATAATTTATTCTACATTATTCATCAAATTGATTAAGCAAAGTAAGAGGATTTTTTTTAAAGTTGATATATTTACTAGTTTTATTTCTCTTTGATTATTATTTCTTAATACATTTATTTCAACAACTAATTTAAAAATTTGTTATAGAAAATTAATAAAGTTTGATCATTATTTTATCTATAATTATAGATAGATTAATTCTATCACTTTTTCTTTTGTTTATTCTTTTGCATTTAATTTAATCTATTCTTATATAATAGTATTTATTTTTTATTCTTTCTCTTATCCTAATGTTTTTATTACACTTTTTTTATTTATTGTTTCTTTTATTATTATTCTAGTCTGTGAATAATATCTATTCAAGAATTAATTTAAATTGTAATGTTAGCTTGCTGATTCCAAAGATCCTAAAAAATATTATTTATTGATAAATTGTAAGATAATGAAGAAAAATAAATTGTGATGTATTGATTATAATAAGAAGTATTCAAAGAGTAAATAAAAGAAGAAGAAAATGATATATCAAAAAAATATTCAGGATAAGTAGTTGTAAAATTTGATAATAGTTTTGAAATCTAATTATTAAATTTGTTATTTATTCAAATTTCTTTTAAGAGAAATAAATCCTATTCAAATATTTTTTTAGAAAAGTAGAATTCTATCATATATTATTTTATGAGAACTTGGTTTTGTAATTATCACTAAATTATAATCAAATTTATATTTGATTGATATATCCAAATGAAATTGCTTTTAAAAGAACAATTTTCAAAGAAAAAATTCAAGAAATGGCTTATAATAATAAAAAATAATAAAGAATAGATTTATTTATAATCTTTTTAAACAATATTATACAATATTTTAAAAGAAATATAGTTTGCTCAAAATGCAAGTTTATTAATAAATCGAGAAAACTAGGTCAATTCTTTTAGTCCCAAAATCAAAAGAATATATTTAATCTTTTAAAAAAAAAATAAAATTATTCTTAAAAATCAAGTGAAGCTATTATACAAACTTATTTTACTTTTAAGCAAATTATAACTACTTATATACTTGTAAAAATATATTATTTAAATTACTTGAATCTTCTAGATTTCCTAAATCTCTTAAGCCTACTAGGCCTCCCGAATTGTTTAATTTATAATAATTTATATTATATACTATATTTGATAAAGTGATTTACACTAATTTAGTATTCATAAAAATATTAAAAAATATTAAAGAGATAATTATAAATAAATTGATAAACTAGAAATAAAATAAAAATCATAATTAAAAATAATAATTTTTTTTTATTAAAGACAAAACAGGCCTACTTTATTAGTAGAGTATCAAACATATTACTTGATTCAGTAAAGCAATTTTACAGATCATTTTTTAATGCTAATTGCTATTATGTTACTTAAAAGCTAATTGGTCAATAAATCCCTTATGATATATTACTTTTTTAAAGAAAATTAATGTGTCTAGGCTTTGTTAGCACCTTCTATTAAAATATGAAAAATGTTTTATGTTCCCAAAATAATCTCATCTAATACATTATTTTGAATTATATCTTGTTTCTTTGTATTGTCTTCCTTTGATGTTGTGTATTTGTTATATTTTCATTTTTGTTTCTTGATTTTGATAAATATACCTTAAACTTTCTTTTACAGTATTATCTTGTGACATCTGTTTATCTAGATATAATATGTTACAAATCTAATGTATTTAATTATTGACTTGATTATGTTTATCAATTTGTCTTATTCAATGATATCTATAATAAGTTTATTCAATTTTCTACTAATTGCTTCTCTGAAAATTAGTACATTTAGGTGTTGTGTATTTATATGTACTTCTTGTTTAATATCTTTATAATAACTGTTAGTTTTCTTTCTATTGTTGATCTCTTTGATAATATAGTTATTGATTTTTTTTTATATTTATACCATAGTATTTATAAATAAAAGAGTGTTCATTGTTTTTGTTCCTTGAACAGCTATGACACTGCTTGTTTTTATATATGTCAGGTAACCTTTTATGTAACTTGTGTATTATGGAAAGTTCCTAGTTTCATAGTTTTATTATAAATGTTCATTATGTATAGTTCTATCAATCAATATGATCAAATGTTATTACTGTAAAATGACTGTTTTGAAATTTATCTCCATTTTATTTTTTTTTTCTGATTTGTAGAACTATTGTTTGCTTTATTTTAGATGAGCTCAATTGTAAGAATGTGTGACCTATTGAATTATTTTGATTGTTTTTTGAATTTGTTTTGATATTTCAATCTTTTTGTTAAAATAGAAGTTGAGCAAATTTTGATTGAAAATATATATTATAAGTATTACTAATTGCTTTATTATATATATTTTGAGTATTTTCTATATCAATAAGTATACTTGTCATGTATTGGGTCACATTTTTTATTAACATATATGCTGTACAGATTTTGTGAATACATTAGACCTCTTTTCCAAAATTACAATTAAAAATCTATACAAACTCCTTATAACATATTTGTCAATAAATAATTATATATTTTTAAAGTAAACCTATCTATATGAGTAGCTACAGTATATCTATTCTACTTCTATGTATAATCAATACCTATTTGAAAAGATATGTGATTTCTTCTTAATTTTTTTAGAACAATTTTATTTATATTAAGAGTAGTTTGATTATTAAGTTGTCAAATTTTTTTTATCTTTAACTTTTTAGATTATTAAGTTTTTTGAAGTGGTTTATAGATTTCTTTTTCCATTAAGGCCTTCTGATAGTTAAGTCTATAAAACTTAGCATAGTTATATACTTGAATTCTTGAACAAATACCTCAATATTAAGACAAGGAACCAAGGTTTTTTTTTGTTGATTTATCATTTTTTTCTTCAATAATATACTATCAGTTCTATATCTACTTTTCTTATTACTAGTTTTTTTTAATAATATATTTATGTCAAGATAATCCTATTCAATTTCACATATTTAACCATATCACAATTTTTATATAGACTGTTTTACAACTACATTAGAAATCCTATTTGATTGGTGATTAGTAATTATATTTGAAAGCATCAGTTAGTTTATAGTTATATCAATGGAATAGATCTAACAGTGTTAGGAGTTACCCTTAAAGAATTTGATTTAGTGATCTTGTTATATAATTTATAAAGTATTAACTATTGCATTATTGATTCATAGATATAAAAATAATTATACAATAATATTAAGAACTATTTTTATCATAATATATATAAATTTTATAATTTAAATTTCTTAATTAAAAATTTAAAAACTGATAAAGTTGAAATTTATAATAAAAATATAATAAATGGATTCAAACTTTTATAAATAACTATATAATTTAATTTTAATTTTTTTTTAATAAACTATATAAAAAATTTGAATAAAAAATAATTTATTTGAAAAACAAAAATTATACTGTAACAAATAAAATTATTATTTTATTACAGTATATAGTAGATAAATTAGAATTAAATATAAAAAAAACTCTTTTTGTGGATTCCCCTTTTTCTTAAAAATTTCTTTTTTTGATAATTTTCTTGGAAAAAAGAAGCTAGCTTAAAACATTTTATCCCTCAAAGATTTGAGACTTAATAATAAATTATAAAATTCAGCCACTTTTCCAAAAGATTACTCTACTTATCAAGAGAAGTATAGGTAGCACAATATTACTATAGTTCTGCTTTACTTTATTTTACAAGAGAAGGAAAATATATTTACAAATTGATTTACAGTAAGCTTAGGAAAGCCCAAATCAATTTCTCAAGCTTCTAGTCAGGCCAGTGTCAGTTTATACCTTTCTAGGCACTAGAAGGAACTTTATAAACAATAGTTCTTACCGATAAATTAAGAAAAACTCAAAGTTTATAAAACCCATAAGGATATTAAAGGCTCCCAAGGATTAAACAGTAGAGTATCCAGATTTTATACACACCTGTCTAAACAACAAAACAAATTATACAAACATATACGTATCAAATAAGTTAGTATTAAAACAATACAGCAAGGTTCATTAAGTATTTACAAACAAACAATTTATCTTTTACAACAAATAAGATTAACAACCATTTCAGTAAATAAACAGATCAAAACAGGAAAGATCAATGATTATCCAAGTAAACAACATTCCAAACAAAGCAATAAACAAACAACCTTGCAAATCTTGCTAAATATAAATAAACAAAAAAGAAAACCAAATCAACAAATCAACAATTTATCCTTTTTTATATGTGACTAATATAATAAAAGAATGGAAAATTATATAAATTACAAAGAAAAAGGAGCTCTATATCCTCGATACAATAGTCAAAATAGCTGAAAAGCATAATTAGAGAAAAAAAACATGGGCTATCCAAATTATTTTCAATACTCTCACCATACAAGACAAGGCTAATCAGACTTTCAGACCAGTAGAATACTCAATACTTGATAATATTCTTGCAAAGATTTTAAATATAGATCCAACTACATTTATTAAAGTTGAGATTCTTAAACAACATATCCTATATCTACGGAAACAAGGTCATGGAAAAAAAGAAGACCTTATGGTACCTTTCCTAAAGAAAAAAATTAAACTTATTTTGAAACAAGATATTACCACAAACAATTAATCCCCACATATCCCTCAAACTTTCCAGATCAAGGGCAAGTTCATGAACTTTATAATAGGAAATTCAATCTCAAATAAGAATACCTTCTCAAATGAGAACATAAAAGTTCAAGCAATCATCAAGATTAAAATTTCAAAAAACACTGAAATCGAAATGGGTAATAAAGAATTGAAAGAAAAGCATGAAGAAGAACTTGAAATGGAAAATATTTAGGAAAGAGTTAAAGGAAAAAATATAATAGAACAAACCTTCTACAATACACAGAATAGACCCAAACTATCCATTTAAATCCATTTCATATCACTAAAAAAGGAGAATTCAAGATTGGAATTCTTACCTCTAGGATATCAAGAGACACAGAAAAAGAATTAATAGCCTATCTCTAAGATGTCCTAAGTCTATCCAAAGACATGTTACTATTTAAAAAATTTTTTTCAATGATAATGCCTGAACAACTTTTACTTTTGAGAAAGTCGAAGATGCTTTACAATATATAGAGAAGATTAATAAGAAAAAAGGAGAAAACTTCACCTTGATTTCTATACAAGCTGAAAAATGGAAAACTTCATACTCACCATTAGAAAAAAAGTTCTTCAAACAAGAGGTAGCAAAAGAAGAAAACAAAACAGTGGTTGCTATGCTAATTGATCTTGACTACAGCCATACTTGTCAAAAAATTAAGGCCACCTTATAGAAACATGGAAAGGTTTTAAGTATCCATATTTATAACCACTCTCGTTTTCAAAGAAAAATCAAGATATGTCTTATTTAAAACCAACAAGACTTAGAGGATAGATATTTTATATATGTTAAAACATATACCTTTAGAGCAATCTTTACTTAATATGAATCAGATGATCATGAAGTTGATGCCATTCTCAAAAATTGTAATAGCCAGTCTCTATGATTGTATAGTATACACAATACCTTCACTAGTCTCATAGCAAGAGCAACACAACATGCAAGGGCCAAAGTATGTTATATACCAAGAAATCTATTTACTCTAAAAAAAAGAGGATATGCAGTAGTTTGTTTTGCAACATCAGAAGATTTGTATAAGGCTTTGAGACAATATATATTTATATATAGTCGTAAATTTAGCTGGAATGCTAGGGAGCACTTTGGAAAAGAAACAATACAAGGTAATTAAGGGGCTCAAACTGAAAATAGTAATGATAATAAAAAAAAAAGCTTATTCTAAAACAATATAGGCCAAACTGTACTCAAAACAACTGGATCAAACTAACATCAAAAGTAATATCAAGACAACTGGTACATATTATCTGAGAAAGACTCAGAAACAAAAAGTGATTTTAAGAAAAGGACAAACCTAGAAAGAAGAAAAAAAAGAAAAAGACACAATCCTTGAAATAATAAATATATTATTAAAACAACAGAGACTCCCAAGCACTTTACTACTGGTAGTAACCAGAAGCCAATAAATTAGTGTTATAGAAGAAGAAGTCTATACAATAGATTTGAAAGTCCTTATCCTGAAAGTGAAAGTGATCAAGATCCCTTTTACTAGATCTTGAATAATCTCAAATAATTAAATAATAGAATAAATCTTATCGAAAAGAAAACTGATAATCAAAACAGGGTAAGAGGGAAGTGATGGAACAATCACTTCTGAGATTAGCACCAGTCCAATCAAAGTATACCAGGAGAGAGTTTGATTCACAAGAAGAAACAAGTTCATCCTGGAAAAAAAATACAATTCTGAAAGAAATAGTAGATACCAACATAACCCCTTCCAATATAACATATGATATATCACTAGATGATTTTATTAGTACAATTAAAAAAAATACTAGTAATAGAATTAAAAAGGAGTATACAGTATATAACAAGTATACTACAAATAACTTTACATTAACTGATACCATTTCAATTGAAACATATAATATTAGAGGATTTAATACCAGCCTGGATCAAAAAAGGCTGTATAAACTTATACAAGAACTCAACATAGATATCTTAAATATTTGTAAAACTAAGCTAACAAATAAAGTAGCAGAATTTGCTTTCACTTTACAACAAACACACAAGTTTTTTCACAATAGCAATAATGAAAAACCCAGAGGATCTGGAGTGGGACTCTTTATCAATAGAAACATTGAGAAAAAGTTGAAATCTATTGAAAAAATAGAAGGCTATATAATAGGAACCTACTTTCTATCAACAATATATAAGTTCTGTATTTATCAAGTATATCTGTCATCAGAGAAAATTGTTAGTAGATAGTTATAACAACTTCTTCAAAACAAAATCCTAGATAAGCAGAGAAATCACTTCAAGGTTATAATCATGAGATATTTCAATACAGTTATCAATACAATAGCAGATCAGTCACCTATTAATAAAAGAATACCAAGATATAGGATAGTTGAAATAGGTTTCTTCAATTTTTTAGAAGACTGAAACTACATAGATGTCCAGAACTCTTGTAAAGAAGAAAACACTACCTTTACATGAGTAAACAATATAATATATAGTAGAATTGACTATATCTGAACACCACCAGAAATTAGTTTAAACAATATATATGAATTCAAAAATATACCCATAGAAATATTATCAAATAATGACTATACTTATTACTGACAAGAATAACAATAAACAATCTGCTCAAAATCAAGTATATAAGCAATATAGAATAAAAGGAAAGAAAATACCTGATCCAATAAATTCTACAGTAGAATGATGGGAGAAATTTAAATGTTGAATAGAAAACAAATTTTCAGAAACTGATCCACAACCTTCCTGGTCAAGCATAAAGAATGGTTCCCAAAAACTTGAAGAGACCTGACATGATTTTGAGTCAACAATTATCAAATGTGCTTACAAAAATCTTAAAAAAAAAGAATCTACTCTACTTCCAATATAAAAAGAAAAGTGAAGCCTGGATCAACAATTCCAAAGGAAGACTTTGAAGCCTACAGAGAAGCTAACAAAATTTACTTCCTTTTAAAGAAAATACAAGCCAACTAGGATATAAAAATCCTAATTAATATAGAAAAGACCATCCAGAAACTAAAAAGGCTTAGTAAATCTATCAAAGAAGAAATAGTTTCCTCTTAATTACAAGAAGAAATTCTAGAGCTGTTATTAAAGATTACTAAAATAGAGCATGGTCTCAAAATAATATGCAAGAAGAAAGAAAGTCTTCATAGCAAAAATCAAATTAAAAAAGCCTTACAAAGCAGGTGTGAAGATTTCAAGTTCAATAAAAAATGGATGCTGAGCTCATTCTTAAACCACAAAAGAACAAGAATTACACTAAATTGAATTTTAACCAAGAATCAAGAGGAGATAGAATATATAGCTACCAATCTATAAACTATTAAAAATAAGGTTGAGGACTACTACAAAGAAGCTTTCAAATAAAGGAATATCAACTTTAAAAGCTTGGATCCTTCTTGAAAAAAAGAATACCAATCTAAAGAGTGGATTGATCCAATATGGTACTCACCACTAACTGAGGAAATCAATATAAAAGAGTTCAAAGTTATTTTACAATACCTTCCAAACAATAAGGTAGCTGGTCCCTCATATATCAATTATGAAATGCTCAAGTACTTAGGTATTAAAGAAAAAGGGACCTTATGCTTATTGTTCAACAAAGTTTTAAATATTAGATGGCTACCTAAGAAATGAAAAAGTAGTAATATCTATTTCATTCCTAAATCCAAGCCTTAGAAATATCAACTGAGCAATACCAGATCCATTGTTTTTCTAGAAACAACTTGCAAATGTTTTATCAAAATCTTTACTGCTCATCTATCAAGGGTATGTAAACAACATAAAATCCTTAAAGATCCAAACTTTGCTGACTTATCAAGAGAAAGTATAACAGAACTCATCCATCTACTAAATAGTATATGTGAGGAAGCTAGAGAAAAAGGGAAAAAACTATAGATTCTCTTTCAAGATACTGTTAAGGCATATAGCACAATATCTCTTTTCATACTTGAAAAAGCTATAAATCAGATTCAAATTTCTACAATTATCAAGAAGATCATAATAGATCTTTTCAAAGACAGAAGTTGTAATATCATTCTTTTTAATAGACTTTCTAGCCCAATAGTTGTAGGAGATAGTATAGATCAAGAAGAAACAATTTCTTCACTGTTATGAAGAATTTTTTACGACTTGCTATTATGTAAAATTCAAAATAATACTGATCTGGGTTATACTATGGAAGAAGAATGGTCACCCAACTTTCATTAACCTGAGGAGAAGATCAAGCTCTTCCCAAGACAAGCAGTGATAGCTTATATAAATGACACAACATGGATTTCCAAATCAAAGAAAGACTTGAAAGTATTTTAGAAGAAACAAATAAGTTTTAAATAGCAAATGACTTGCAAATTAATGCAACAAAGTCAATTCTCCTTATCATCAACTGAAATTCTCAAGATTTTGGAAGGGTTCAAGCTAGGACAGAGAATATCATGGTTAATAAAATTGATAAAAAGGACCAGGCCAGATTCCTTGATATCTGGTTGGGACTAAAACAAAAAATTCAGAATATAATCGATCTAATAAAATCAGAAATTGAGGTGGTAGTTCAGGCAATATTTAAGAAGAAGTTAATAGAAAAACATGCTTGTTATATTATTAATAAAGTGTTGATTCCCAGAATAGAATATAGAATGCAACATATGTATTTTAATAAAAAGATATGTGATGAACTCACAGTTATATTCAGAAAAATTTTCAAGAACAAAACACTAATCTGTGGAATAGTACTGAATAGTTGCATTTATAACAAACAAATATATGGTTTCAAAAGTATCTGGAAAATATAATTAAAAAGCCATATATTAGTACAATTCTGTTAGCTCAACAACAGTGAGACCTCTAATTTGATCACTATAATCTGATTGAAACAGAGTCAGATCAAAAGCTGGGAACCTGAAAATATCTTATATAATCTTATAGACTTATACAAAATGATCAAAGAAAACCTAGCAGCTGCAATATTAATTCTGGCCAAAGATCTACAAATTACCTTTCAAAGTTGAAGATGGAAGAAAATCTTTAATTATTAGGGAGATATTTTATCTATTAAATCAATACTGCAGAATAATAGAGAATATGAGAAAGCTATTCCATCATTTCATAAGCATAAGATCATATTTCTAGGTCAAATTATCAATTCAACTATGATGACACTCAAGAAATAGAGAACAATTCAGATTTTCTTCAGCAAATGCAAAGGTCCAATCCCTTCTTAATACAAAAAGGTCTGAGAAAAAGTGATAAAGAATTATAACCTTCTAAGAAAGTTATTGCATGAACTAGATTGGACAAGCTATAATATCCAAACTGAAGCTTTCCCAGTATATCCAGATAAAAAAAAAATATATTGGACAGCCTGCTCTAGCTCTTCAATGAATATATTGAAAAAGACATCATTCTTAAATAACAAAATTCAGTTTATCCATATCAGTTGACATATAATATTATTAGTAACTATACTCTACTTCAACTAGATATATCATCCCAAGTAAAAGAAGTAGGTATATCACAAGTTCGTCTTCTTTTACAGCTAAACAAATATGAAAATTTGAGAAAAGAAAAACAATTCTCCTGCCAGGCAATCCCATAGATTGGCTTATAGCTACAAGGTAACAAGTAAGAACTCTACTAATGTCTAGACCAGAAGTGGAAATACAAGTAGAAAACTGGAAAGCATATTAATAAGACAAGCCATCCAATCAAAAAAACATATAGATAAACATATAGATGTTCTGAAATATAATAGAAGGTATATAGCTATTCAGTTTACTTTTTATACTGATAAATCTTATAAAAAAGGGATAAAAAATAGTAAACTTGAAATGGATTTGACCTGAGTTCTAGTAAAAGACAACAAAGTTGTGAAGCAATTCTCAGCAGGGGTGTCAACATGATCATTGACAAGCAGGACAGAAATATTGACTATTCTAACTGCAATATATATAGCTTCTCGAAGCACAATAGTCTTAATATTAGCTAATTGTAATACTGCAATTAAGACATGGAAGTCTATTAGTTTACAAGTGGAGACATCAACAAAAAGATGGACAAAGACTACTAATTGACTATTATGGAATAAAATCAAAAATCTAGTTAAAAAGAAAAATCCCACCTTGGAAATTATAAAGGTCAAAGCCCATGAGATCGATAAGTTCAATAAAAAGTAAATCTACTTGCCAAACAAGCTAGATATAAAAATCTAATAATCTGACACCAATTATCAATATTAGGAACAGTTATTACAATAGCCACATAGAGAGAGCATATGATAGAAATCAGTATTAGAGAATTTGTCAAAACATTTAACAAGAAAAAAATAGAAAAAAATTGGACAACTCAAAAAAGAATTCAAGAACTGTGGGTCCAAAATGATAAAATTATAGACTGGTTAATCTTCTGAAATCAGTTCAATCCATCCAATACCTTGAATATCTCTTTCAAAGATAATAAAGACAAAAGCTTCTTGATTAATCTGACCCATAATTAACTTTCAGTATTGTAGATATTGAAGAAAAGGAAATCAAATATTTATATCATAACAACCTGTCCAATATGCGAACTTCAAGAAGAAACATTAGGACACTTGTTTGAATGTTCAGCCACTAAAGAAATTAGAGAAGATATATAGAGAAAAGCAAAGAAAAAGATCAATCACTATATTAGTAAAGAAATCAAAAACAAAGAAGAAGTCCATCCTGCAACCAATAACTGGACAAGTAAATAGTTAAATGAGATTCAGCAATCTGATAGAAGCCTTTTTAATACTATTTGCAAATATATGAACAAGAACAAAACCATTTCCTTGAAGAATTACTTTAAAGCATAACTCAAAATTCTTCTGACAGGCACACAGAGCATAATCGATAAGCTTTGTTATAAAATAAGGAAAAATTTCAAGAAGGATATATGAAATAGCCAATGCAAAAAAGTAATATAGTAGAAAAAGAAGCAGAATATTATTAAAAAAGGACAAATGAATCAAAAGACCTAGGCATAGATCCATTATACAGGTCATATAAGAACAGGAAGAAGAATCCATACTTGCAGAAGATCTAAAGCAAAAAGTCTCTGAAAGAAAGGAGGAAATGAAATATATAGAAATCATCAAGAATTGGATTTGTTATAGAAGAAAATGATTTGGTTTTTAATTACAGTTGAAATTTAGAATAATCTATAGTAATAACCTGTAGGCAATGATTTTATTGGCTAGAGAATTTATCCAAGTCAGTAAAGGAGTGAAATATCATTTCCTAAGTTGCATCTAGAGAAATAGTTTTTGATGATGGATGAGTTAATATATAAAAGTCAAAACAATTTGTAATATTTATTATACATACAATAAAGACAAGCTATACTGAACTAACTGTGGATTAAAATTAAAAAAAAATAAAAATAAATTAGAATTAAATAAAAATTTTAAATTTTTTAAAAATTTTAAAAATAAAAATTATTATTAAATATTACTTTTTAAATAATAATATATTTTTAACTTTAAAATAACAAGTACTCTTTCCGCTGATTCTTTGACCACACACAAAAAAGATGTTTGCAAGAAGTTTTTATACTTCTTTGCTAATAAAGTCTTAATACTT
>CAJVPT010004919.1:0-12819 GCA_910592055.1 Acaulospora colombiana | reverse complement strand
TTTATATCTTAGAAATTTATTTTAGTACTAGCCCAGCCTTGGCAGGTTAGCCCCCACTAAAGGGGTGGCAACAAGCCGCAAGATGAGTCCCTCCTAAGAGAGGTTATCTCTATTGAGTTTTGTTTGGTAGTAGACTGGTAGTATATCCTAGAATTTTCTTTGTAATGATACTGCATAAATACAAATAAAACAAGGCTGAGCCAGCATCAAAAAAAAAAAAATATATATATATAAATATAATTACTCTTTGAGTCTCAATAAAGATAACTTTTAATTGTTTTCGATTAACAATACTTGCTCAATGACTTTTGTATAAATATTTTAAAGTCTTTTATACTTGGTAGCAGCAAATTGTTATAATTACCCATATATATATATGATTTCTTTTAAAAGTTTGACTATGTTTTTATTATGAATTTCAACTTTGACAATTTTTAAATCATTAATTATACAGTCAAAAATTATAAAATTTATATATATTATATATTGATACTTATTTTATTTCTTATATTTTTTTTAAAAAAAATTTTTATTAATAGATTCTAAAGTTTTATTAATGTTAAATATCTTTATTTTTTTATTAATTATTATATAATTTATGATAATAGCCAATTAAAATTCTTTAAAAGTAAAAATTTGTTAAAGAAAGAAATTTTTTAGCAATAATAAAACTTTAAAAATTACATAAAAATTTTTTTTGAAAAAATATAATAAATAAAACTAGTATTAAAATATAATATATATAAATTTATAATTTATAATTAAGGATTTAAAAATTGTCAAAGTTGAAATAATAAAAATATAGTAAATGAATTCAAACTTTTGAAAGTAACTATATATACTGTAGCAGGCTAATTGACGAATCTGTCGCTAATGACTAAAAGCTTGCATAACCTGCAAATAAAAGAGTCCGTCCTTCTATCATACACACAAAACAATATCAAAATCAAGGCAGAGGTGTAAAAAAATTTGGGCAAGTCTCAAGGTAGTTTTCCCTAAAACTACTTATAACTTTACTGTTATAACAATCTATCCAAAAGATTTGTCATGAGATTCATCCTGAGATTTGTCATTTTATTAAGTTATTGAAAGAAATTACACTTATACATTTTTACACATAGGGCTATTACATAATCACTATGGCTATTCTAATATTATGTCATGCATAAATTGCCTCTTGGTCAATTAATTTTCTATTACCTCAGCTCATAGTTCTTTACCTTTTTGATGCGAATAGATTGTTCGCATATTCTTCTAGCTTGTAAGGGGTATGGTGATAGTCGGCAATTGATTGTTTCGCGTAAGCTTCGGTCACATCACGATCGTCAGTCACGTGATCATGGCAAAAATTCTGAACTTTGTTTGACTTCTTTGACCTTTAACAATACATAACTGAGAACACACTGAATAAAACTTTACTAAAATAAAAACTCTTTCCGCTAATTCTTCTTTTTTCAAAAAATTGCCTTTTTTGGTAATTTTATTGGAAAAAGTGAACCAGTCTAAACATACAAGAAAGAAGTACAAAACCTTAGACCAAGCTATTAAATACTCATAACATACTTAACTACATATATCAAACTATTGGTAAACATCAAGAATAAAGATATGCACTGTTTTACTAACTTTTTATTTTCTTTTCTTAAATTTTTTAGGAGAAAGAAAGGAAAGTTGAAAACTGATTCACAGTCAGAAAAAGGTAGCCAATATCAACTTCACATAGCTTATAGCCAGGCCAGTGCAAGTTAATACCTTTCTTGACATTATAAGGAATCCAAAAAGCAACTAAGCCCACTTGATAAATCAAGTTGCTCCAGTTATATCAAGGTTCAGAAGGATATCAATTCTCCCTAAAGACAAGACAGTCTTAACGTACATACCCATCAAAACAACATATCTATTCCAAATCTTGTCATATAAATATGAACACGTAAAAGCAAGACTGAAAACAAGCCCACATATGTACACTTTGTTGTTCAAACAAGTTGATCGATTTTCTACACAAATATGACAACAACTCTCAAATTAGGATAGGATTACTAATGTAAACAAATAAATAACCAAAACAACACAACAAGATTTTCTACATTACCTAAATAAATACATATAAACAACAACAACAAAAAAGTTTATCCATAGTCTAAATTTAGAATATTGATAAATATAAACAAGAAAACATGTAAAATATTTAACAACTATCACATGACAAAATAGAATATATATTCAATACCCATAATACCAATACTATAGATATGGATAAAGCTGAAGCAATCCTACAAATAATATAAAATAGAGAAGACAAGATATTAGATATTTTAATTAATATAGTCAAACAGTATGATGAAAAAGATGAAATGTGAATAACACAGCAGCTGCTTTAACAAAAAAAAGAAACAAGTACCAACCATAGACATACAACCTCATCAGAAACATTCACAGTTATAGATAGTATAATTGCAGAATATTAGGAGTAGATAGAGCAACCTTTTATAAAGAACGTATTCTAATACAACATATTACATACCTTTGGCAACAAGGTGATAGAAGAAAGAAAATTTACAACAACAATTTCTAGAAGACAATTATTTAAATATAGTTAAAGAAAATAGTAACAAGGGAAAACAAAATATTTGTCAACCCATGGAAATTATCACGAATTTAAAAAATGAATAAACAGTAGAAATTGAAACAACAACTCATATAATGAGAAGGAAGACCTAATAATGGAGGAAATTTGTGAAAAGGTACAGGGTCCAAGTATTATAGAACTCAATACTTACTCCACCAGAAATCATCAAGAAGTGACAACAAACAATTCCTATTATATAACTAAAAAGGGAACTTACAAAATTGGTACCATAATGGCCAATGTTCCAGATGATACTAAAGAAGAAACACTCGCATATATGAGTGGTCTGTTAAAACTATCAGCAGGACAAAGAAACCTATTGCATACAGAATTCCTAAATGGTAATGAATGGTTAACCTTCTATGTTAATGAAGAAGAAGATTTTTTAAAATGCATAGAAGAAACAAACTGAAAGGAAGAAAACTTCAGTATTCAACAATTATACTTCAACGGGAAAGAAAAAGATACACAACCTAAGAAATCAAATTAACAAAATAATAGAAAGAAATTCTTCAAGAAGCTGATACCGAAAGAAAATGAAGAGATTTTTTATATCAGTTTGATAGATATAGATCAAAAAACAATCTGATTTCAACTAAAAGAGTATCTCAAGAGATATGGTGAAATTATAAATCTAAATACATATAGTTATCAAAAAGGCAAGATCAGAATGAGAGCGTGTATCAAAAAACACAAACACATTAATACCAACTTGGAAAATATTTGGATGACTCCAATAGGAACAAAAATGGCAAGAATAATCTTCACCAAAACGGAGTTATCAGATAGGGATATTATGGATATCATAATCCAATAAAATACTTATTCTGCAAGACTCTTTGGAACAAACAAAATATACTCAAGCTTGGTAGCCAGAGCAATAGGAGGAACAAAAGCCAAAACCTGTTATATTCCAAGAGATTTCCATACATTGCAGAAACACAACTTTATAGTAGTATGTTTTGAAAGCAAAGAAGATCTGAACAAAGCATGCAAACAACATGTTTTTCTTCAAGGACTATGACTATCATGGAGTGCAAAATACACTAAAGATCATATAGCCTCCTTAAGAGATTCAGATACGGAAGAACAGAACAGACTTATTAATATGATATTAAGAGCAACCCAGAAAAGAACATAAAAATTGACAATGATTCAACTTCTGATCTGGAATCGACTAGCTCAAAAGAATCCAATGATGAAGAAAATGAAAAAGGAAGAAACATATTGAATCAAACTCCCAAAAGATTTGTTTCAAGATACCCAGCTATTGGAAGCAACAGAACATCATTAAACTTTCGAAAAGAGATACAGTGAAACAGATACAGAAAGATCTCCAATGACAATATCAATAGTGAATATAATAATAAATAGCAAGAACCATTACAATTGATTCTAAATAATCTGGAAAAACTCAACAATAGAATATATAAATTAAAAACAGAAAACTATTCATCCTTCAAGAAAAAAGATAGAAGGGGAGCAAACCACTCCTGAAAGGTACACCAGTTGAAACAAATCTATGCAGAAGGCAGTAGATCCTCTTGTCCTTCCCATAACACAACTCACAAAGAAGATCTGAGTATTAGAGGACAAGAATAGAGACAACAAAGATAAAGCAACAATGACAAGAAGAGTTAGAAACATTTATAGAGAAACAAAAAACAATATTTTTAAACAAAGAAAAAGATAAAAAAGTAGAAACAAAGATAGATAACACATATAGTAGAGATTCCATAGAAAGTAGAGTAATTATAATAGGCCCACACAATATAAGAGGCATAACTGATATAACAAAACAACAAAATCTATTAGAAGAGATAAAAGAACAAGAA
This sequence comes from Acaulospora colombiana, assembly GCA_910592055.1. Classification (NCBI taxonomy): domain Eukaryota; kingdom Fungi; phylum Glomeromycota; class Glomeromycetes; order Diversisporales; family Acaulosporaceae; genus Acaulospora; species Acaulospora colombiana. Next base: position 8,355 of record CAJVPT010004919.1, on the reverse strand, counting down.
ATAGGAATAGTAGGATTAAGTGAAACAAAACTCACCTCCATTAATGGCAAATTGGCCTTCAAGAATCAATCCTTCTACAAATACTTTTTCAGTATAAATAAAAAGACCCCATATGGAGCAGGAGTCAGCCTGCTAATAAGAAAAGATCTAGAAAAGAAAATTGTATCAATCGAAAAATGGAAAGGATATATAATGGCAGCCAACTTTTGACAAAACGAAATAAAACCTGTATAGTACAGGTATATCTACCAAATGACAAGAAAAAAGTCAAGAATATCAAACTAAAGTCAAGAAACTAATTCAAGAAAAACTAGAAAAAAGATTTTGTCTAATTATAATGGGAGACTTCAATGCAGCATATAATCTCATGGAAGATAGAACATCTATATCCAAGGCAATGTTTAGACCATTATGGAAACCAGAAATTTCATTTTTTACTTTTCTTGAAGATAGAGACTTTATTGACATACAGGCAATTTGGGAAGGAAAAACAAATCACCTACTAGACAAATGCCACAAGTAAAAGTAAAATTGATTATTTGTGGATGTCCCATAGTATGATACAATTTCCAATAATTCTCTTTGAAAATAAGAATATATCAGACATGACAGGAAGTAATCATACAATGTTAACAGTTACACTACAAAATAAGAACCTCTTCTCGAAAAGCAAGATCTATTATCAATTCAACAAGACCATCAAAGTAATAGATATCAAAGAATCTACAGAAGAACAATAGAAAAAGTATTGAAAAAGTGTAGATCACAAATTCAAAACAAAATTGATATCACTATTAGAAAATGAATCAAACCAGACATCAACAAAACTATGAATAAATCAAATATGGGAATGCTTTGAATATCAGATAACTTCAGCAGCCTTCTCCAAATTGGCAATTAAAAAAACAAGACCAAATCAGGAAAAGAAGTACCGACTGAGACCTGAATTCATTAAATATAGAAGAGCTATTAAACTCAATACACTGTTTAAAAAAGCAAAGCTGATCAAAACACATAAAGATATACAAACCCTCAATATAGCAATACAAGAACATAACAAAAAACACTATCCTGAACTTCAAATTGATAACTTATGTCTACAATATAGTATAGAAAACATGCCTTGATCAGAAAAAGAAATTTAGGACACAATTGAAACATTCAAAACAGTTTGTCAAAATGAAAAAAGTAAGAAAACAAACGAAGAGATCAAAAAAGCATTAGAATGGAGATGCGACAATCTTAGAGACAATCAATGAAAAATAATCAACTCAATCTTAGATATAGAAAGAGTCAGAATAGTCTTAAACGGAGTAAAGACTACAAATTACGGACAAGAATACATTACAACCAACAAAGTAGAGATTGAAAGAAAACTCTGAAAATATCATAAAGAAGCCTTTAAAAAACGAAATGCTAATTTTGACCATCTGACTTAGAACTGGAAAAAGAAGTATAAACCTATAATAGATATCAATCACATATGGTATGAAGGACTTCTAACCCCCATATCTTAAGAAGAACTCTAGCAAACTCTACAAATATTATCGAACAATAAAGCTCCTGATAGATCACAAATATATTATGAAATGCTCAAGAAACTAAGCATCCAAGGTAAAGAATATCTTAAAAAGATATTGAACAAGTTCCTGGAACTTGAAATTACTCCTGACAGATGGAAACAAAGCCATATTTATCCAATTGCCAAGCCAAAAACATGGGATTGTGAATTATAAAACATTAGGTCAATTGTTCTTTTAGAAGTCACCCAAAAATGTTTTACAAAAACCCTTATCAACAGACTCAGTAATATTTGCAAAACATATAATATCCTGAAGGGTCCAAACTTCGCAGGTCTACCTGAAGAAAGTACAGCAGAACCTATTCAAGTATTGAATAATATTTGTGAGGAAGCTAGAAACAATAAAAAAGAACTATGGATACTCTTCCAAGACACATCCAAAGCTTATGACACTATAAGTTTGGATATGTTACAAAAGGCAATAGAAAGAATCAAAATTCCAGTAGGATTTATCAAAATTATAATGGGCCTTTTTGCAAATAGAGAATTCAAGATATTATATAAAAATGATCTAATAGAATCAATAGTAGTAGGAGATAGTATTGATCAAGGAGAAATTATTTCACTACTATTATGGAGAATATTTTATGACCCTCTATTATACAAAATTCAAAATGATAAAGACAAAGGATATACAATGTCAGTCAAGTGAAATCCATATTTTGATGAAAAGAAAGAACATAAGCTAGAATCCAGACATGCTGCAATAGCTTTCATGGATGACATGACATGAATAACTAGATCAAAAGATGATATGGAACAAATCTTAGAAACAGTAAGAATCTTTTACAAAGCCAACGACTCCCAGATCAATAGTAATAAATCAGTTCTTATTACTATCAACAATTCTAGCCAATATCCTGGGAGTGTCAAAGCAGAAATAAACAAAGAAGAGGTAAAAGAGTTAAATAGAAATGATTATACCAGATTCCTAGGTATATGGACAGGAAATCAAAAAACTTTAGTAGAAATGATAGAGACAATCCATAGGGAAATTGATCTGATAACCAGAACACTGAAAAAGAAAAAAATAACAGATAAACAAGTTCTCTATATCTTAAATAGAATCCTAATTCCAAGAATAGAATTTTGAATGCAGCATAATATATTATCATGGAAAATATGCAATGACCTAACAACCAGATTCTGAAAACTATTTAAGATCAAAAATACATTATACAAATCAATACCTAATAGCATAGTACACCACCCTAAAATTTATAGCCTCAAAAGCATATGGATGTTATAAAAAGAAAGCCCAGTTACAGGTCTTTGTAATAGGCTAAACAATAAAGGTCCAGCAGGACTCATAACAATTATCCGGCTTAAACAGGTACAGCTAAAACACTGGGAACCCTAGAACTTGCTTAACTATAAGAAACTAGACCAAATAGCAGACAAAGATAACTTCTCTATACAAATACTTAAAATTGCAAAGAATCTAGGAATAACTTTCCAAAGCTAGAAATGGAATAAAACTTTTGAATAGAAAAAAGGAAACAATACAATTCAGAAATATCTATCAAAAAAAGAATATAGAAAAGCTATTTCATCTCTGCACAACAACAGACTAATGTATCTTGATTAGATTATAGAGAAGAAAACCATGAGGCTAAAAGAGTGGAGATTGATTCAATTTCTTCAGGAAACAAGTAAAGGACCAATTTCAGATTGACATGTCAGACTGTCATACCTATTGATATCAAAAACAATAGAAGAAATCATGAAAAAATGGTATGATAACAATATCTCGTGGAAACTGGACTATTTAAAACTCAACCTAAATAGGAACAAGAGACAAAAAAACCTGGTGTATTATGAATGAAAGTCTAGTGAGATTAATCTAAAGAAAAGTTTCAAGATCAGAAAAGGAAATAGTACACTTTAACTGTGAAGAACAAGCAAAAAACCAGGAAACAACTTTGTCCCAGTGCAAAGGATGTGCAAAGGGTATACTCAGTAATGGTGCTTGCATCATAAATCTAAATAGAGATAAGCTACATGAGATCATTTTTTTGAACAAACACAAATCTACAAGAACTGTCAAAGAACTAAAGATTTCAATTAAAAAAAAAGTACTGGAGAGTAAAATAGTAGACAAGATCCAGAATACTACAATATCTCAAGAAAGCGAAAATCAAATATCACAGATAATTATCGAAAGATGGGAAACAAGAATTATTTAAGAACACATTTAAGAAGGAATTTATCAAGACCGGTTAAAAGAAATTTTATGATTAAATCTTGAAAAAAAAGAGAAATTCTAGTTTTACTCAGATGGATCCTTAATAGACCATGGAAAAGAAACAGCCAGAATGGAAACAGCATGGATCCAAACCAAGGAAAAAGACCAAGAAAATAGTTTCCAGGCAGGTATACAAAATTGGCCATTATTTACAAGAGCAGAGCTAGTAACAATAGTTACAATCCTATCGATAATACCAGTAGAAAGCTCAGCTAAAGTCTATATAGATAGTCAAACATATATATCTAAATGGAACAAGCTGAAAAAAGATGATCCAAAAATGACTCATAGAAGATGATTGAAAGAGAAAAACTGGTCCCTTTGGGCAAGGATACTAAATATTGTCAAAACTAAAAACATAAAGTTGAAGTTGATTAAAGTTAAGGCATACATCAATATCAAGAAAAATGATCTAGCTAATAAGCTGGCTAAAGAAGCATTAAATCTTTCAGCAATCCAGTAGAAGAACCTTAAATCCGATAAGATTATTATAGAAGCAAAATGGCAGGATATAATACTGGATAGTTCTATAAGACAATTCATAAAAAGAACAAATAATAAAATAACAACATACTGCTGGTCACAACAAAATTAAACTAGGAACAAATGGAATCTTCAAATAGAAGATTAGCAAAACTATTTATGGAACATAGTATGAAAAAGTCTAAAAAAAGACCACATATAGGACACCTTCTTTAAAAGCTCACAGCGAAAAAGTTTTCTGATAAAGTTAATCAACAATAAATTACTGATAATGGTAAAACTAGTGATTAGGAGACCAGACCTATATCATAAGAATAACTGTTTAGCATGCGGTGAACAGGAGGAAACAATAGAGCATCTTTTGGAATACCCAAGATATAAAAATAAAATGAAGGAAACCTGGTCTAGAGGAGTAGAAATAATATACCAAGAATTTAAGAAAGAGAGACAGAAGAGAAAAGATCAAGCTCAAAAAGAACATAGTAATATCACGACAGTAGATAAAAAAGAAATGAAAAAAATAGAAGCATGGGCAACAAAATTTATTGAAAAAGTATTCACTAATAGTCAAGACTCGGTCAGTTTCTTTTAGGATTGATCAAAAGGGATTTATTAAGGGAAGTCAGAGAACTTGAATGTGGAGGAAAAAAGATAGGAACAGTTGTCAGAAAATGGATACTCTGTTGTCAAAAGAAGACTTTGAATTACTTTAGGAAAGAAGTCTGGAACAAACGATATGAACTAGTAATAGAATGGGAAAGAGCTCGAGGAATTTTCTGAAAAGAGAAACTAAGATGTCCATAAAGTCTTATTCAACAAGAAAAACAAGAAAGCCAAGAGAAGAAAAAAGGAAAACAGAAAAAGAATATCTGGGAAAAGGTTTATCAAGAATAATAATGATGGGGGTTAAAAGTGGGATGAAATGGTTGGGTTTTAGGCTTGATCAAAACTTTGGTCAGTGATCTGCAGTAGTGACTGCAGGCAATGATGTTTATAGTAGAAGGATATTTACTCAAACTATAAATGGAGCAACAAATCACTTCCAAAGTTATACTTAGAGTTTAACAATAAACTAAGATGAGTGAGTTAGTTAGCATTTTAGCTTTAGTGACACTGTAATAGTATAACCTACATTATGTTTAATAAAGCACATATAACTAACCTGACAGTGGGTTAAATTAAAAAAAAATATATAATACATATAAAATTACACATATTAATATGTTATTTAAAATTAATTATACAATTTCAATATAAAAATTATCAATATCAATAATACCATCAAATATTTCAATACTTTTAATTACAATCCTAATTTGTTTTTATTAGATTTCACTATTACATTAATAGATTTTGGTGTTATTATATCATCAGATTTCATGACGGTTGTCACATCTTCAAGTCTCATAACAGTTATCTCATCTTCAGATAAATATCAATTTCTAAGTAATCTTAAAAAATTCTTGAAAACAGATATTTTTTGAAAACCAAATTCACTAATACAAAAAATTTATCCATTCTTCATGATCATATATAACATCTATAAATTGTTCAAATATCTTGGGTTCACATAATTCTTCAGTTTAAAAGAAATTCAACACCTTCACACATGAACAATATGAGCAAGTTATAAATCGATAAAAAATATTTTGATTCTTATAATACTTCAAAAGATCAGATTTTTAAAAAATTGCAAGAACATGATTATTTCTGTGTATCTCGAAAGCTTCTCTACCATAAATAGAGAAAGCTTTCAATCCATCTTTCTTCAAATATATATCAAAAAATATACTTAGATCTTAATACATTGTTCTTTTTTTTTTCTTGAATTCAAATTATAAAATAACAAGTATTTATATATTTTTATTCATAAAAATAAATCAATGATAATAAAAACAAAAAAAAACTCTTTCCGCTGATCTCCAGTTTTCTTAAAAATTTTTTTTTTTGGTAATTTTCTTGAAAAACAAAAGAAGTCAGCTATAACACAAAGAAAAACTTTTAATAAAAACCAGCAAAACAACAAGAAATAACTACACAGAACCAGTCCTTAGTACATCTAATCTTCTAGCAACAAGAAGTAGAAAAATACAAGTATATTTTAGCCATACTTTGTAGATTTTCTTTCTTTACAGAGGAAAGAAAAATTCAAGAAAACTGATTCACAGTAAGCTCTTTGAGACCCAATCTCAACTCACCAAGCTCTCAGCCAGGCCAGTGCAGATTAATACCTTTCTTGATACCAAGAGAAGTCCTGTAAACAATAGGTCGAACCAATAAATCAGTTCAGACTCAAGGTTCACAACACCTAGGAGGATGTCCAAGTTTCTTTTGCTAAACAGTAAAGAGCATCCAAACATCACAACAACAATGCATAATAATTACTACATCACGCAAAACATGAACACATTATTCAGGAACACAACAACTTGTTTATGTGTCAAACAAGATAATCTGATCAGAATATTATTAACTCTCCAATTTCATATATTTCTCTAAACTGTTTTGGTAAACAATACCGATCAACTGGAATTACAAGTAAACAATAAACAATAACACATATCCGATCAAAGTAAACAATAATATACATTTGATCAAAACATAACACTATACAAAAGTAAACAACACATTTTTCTGTGACATGTGATTCAATATGACTATAAAAAAACATAAGTTAATGCAAATCATGAAGAAAAGGGAAGCATATATTATAAATACATTGGTCTAACTATCCAACAAATATGATTAACAATGAATACTATGGACTACACAAACTATTCACAGCACAATATCTACTACAGATAATATCACAAACAAGGCCCCGGGACCAAGCTGATACTTGATCCTAGATAGTATCATCGCCAGGATTCTAAACGTTGATCAAACCATCTTTATCAAAACCACAGTTCTCAAACAACACATTCTCTACTTATGGGCCTAGGGACAAGGCAAAGAAGAAGACCTGTTAGCCCCCTTCCTAAAGAACAAGTTCTTTGATATAATAAATCAGGAAGAACAATCACAACGAGTTCCTTACATCCCTCCCAAGGAGCAACCAATGATAAATGATTTCTATGCAATTAGATACCTTCCAGAAAAGAAAATAGATATAGAAGTTCAGTCAACAATAATAGTAGAAATTCCTACTAATATCGAAATCGAAATGAAAGAAAAGGCAATAGAAGATCAGGTTTAAATAGAAGAAATTACCGAAAAAATTAAAGGGGATAATATTGCAGAGCAATTCGCATATTCCACAAGAAACAGATCAAAAATATCTAGCCTAAATCCATTTCATATTAAAAAAAATGGTAAATATAAAATAGAAGTATTTACAGCTAGACTTCCAGAAGAATCTGAACACGAACGAGTGGCATATCTCCAAAATATACTGGGACTACCAAAAGACTTAAAGCCTTTCAAAAAAGAGTTCCTCAATGAACCTTCTGTTGTGAAGAAGAAGAAAATACCTTGCAGTGTCTAGAAAAAGCTACAAAAAAGAAGGTGAAAAATTTACAGTTATATCCTTAGAAATAGAGAAATGGATAAATGTCTCATATCCTGTACATAAGAAAATCTTTCAGCAAAAGGAAAAGGAGAACAAGAGATCTTTAGTAGTAAACCTTATTGATATTGATCAAAGTCACTCAAGATATGAGATCAAATCTGCTCTTCAAAGATATGGAGAGACCTCAAATATTTATATCTACAATTATTCAAGATCACAAAGAAGCATTAAAGCTCAAATAATACCACACCAGTAATACAATAATATGGAAGATGAATGGATGATCCATACTAATCAAGAAACAATCAGAGCTATCTTTACTCAACATGAACCAGATGATAATGAGATCAATAATATTATCAAACAGCAAAACTCCCAATCCTTGAGATTGTATGGAACACACAATACTACAACTAGTTTGATCTCACGAGCAATCAGACATACTAAAGCAAAGGCATGTTATACACCTAGAAACCCCCATACACTCAAAAGGAGAGGATATACAGTAATATGTTTCGCATCAGCCCAAGATCTAAC
>CAJVPT010004918.1:0-12819 GCA_910592055.1 Acaulospora colombiana | reverse complement strand
GGAAGATCGGAACCCTGTCTGCCACCGACTCAGACCACTTAATTACACATCAATAACTTGGACTACATACCTCTTCTAGCTTATTCTTTCCCTTTTTATAATGCTTGAGAAGGATTTCAGTTGTCAGGCTCACACTCTACCTGCCACCTAACGTCTTGCTGATCAAGCACACCAACTACATTCCACATGAATAGTTAGTGATGAAATAAACAATGTCATAAAGGATTGGAGGGATGTTTTCATTGGTTTGAGTGAGGCTCGTGATACTAATAAGCTGGAGGTACTAACAAGACCACTCTTATCTAATCAATTTGAAACCATTATAATCAATTTCTTTACTGCATTACTCACAGTGAGTGTACCTCAGCCGACAGTCAAAGGGCCTTGCCAAAACCGCTGAACACGCCAGTATTCTCCTTTTTACTCTACAAAGACTTTTCACAGGACGTAACCAAAGATGCAATGTCTTTCTGGCTAAATAAAGGCTCGTGTCAACTTGGAAAGGCACCAAAATGTTGGTAATTAGCTAAGAATAACGAAGCAGTAGCATGTCAAGACTTCGTGAGTTTGGAATGACATTATTTTATTCGGCACGTGTCTAGCTATTTGGATACAGCAAGTGACTTCAGGGGAATTGGCAACGCCTCCAAGGATAAAATCTCTTTTTTTAGCCGATTAAAGTTGTATTCCTTCTGCAAGTTGGCCTCATTCCCTTCCTGCATACCCTCGGGGTTATGAAGTCCACTAGATAGGTCTTCTAGTAGCGTGGATTGACAAGTCGAACACTTTTGGGGCATACTCGCCACCTCCAAAACGACCGCCGACCAACTTGGCTCCAGGTACATTCGTAGAGCTACATGGATTCCCAGACCTTGGAATCATTTACGGCACGTTGAACAAGGTAATCTCATACGAGTCCTTTGAGCTCCCTCTGCTTGACCATCGTATAGACAATCATCAGAGCTTTCAGAATTCTCGTAAAAAATGTCGTGATGTTTGGGATGGGAGCCTCCATACTTGACACTGACAGATTTGTCCTTTAGATACCCTTGAAATTTCTCCGATAGAAGGCGCCCCCTTTCTGTCCGAAGCTCCATGATTTGCATGACGGTCAGCGGAGTGAGAGGATACTTTGTAGTGAATACTCGATCTTGGGGGGCTCTTGCCACGAAGCTCATAGTGATATCCCCGATTTTGGACAAATTGAATTTCTCGGCGACGCTTAGAACGAGCATAGGCTCTTGGGCAAAGAGGCCCTGTAAATTCCTATCCTTCCCAATCACCATCTTCTCGAATCTCTGTTGCATTCCGGGAACTTGATACTTTATCGCCACCTCCCAGACACAGCATACATCGAAAACTTGTTGGTAATGATATGAAAACCGGGCAAATACAGAGTTGGCATTTGAGGTTTTTGACTTGAATTTGGGGTGCCTTTCTGAGAGAGAATAGTCGAAATTTTTAGCCCATATTCTCCCTAGTTTTCAGTTAATTGAATGGCATGTAGGGAAGAATACTGGAACTATTTCCCTCAAAAGAACCAACCGTATTCTCAATTGAAAACCGTACATGCCAACTTGGTATTTGGCCGGTTTTCATTACCAACAAGTCATCAATGTACGCCGTGAGAATGGGGACACGGTCTCTGCGGTGAGTTCTGCCGGGTCTTTCAGGGGATCGAGGTAGAGTAGAAGTTGATTGATAGTGGTGGCATTTTCACTAATAATGAGTGGTATCTGATTCTCACTCGTCTCTGCGTCTCCAAAGGCAAACATGTCTTTGAACATGGGCAAGGCATGGGAAAGGACACCGCGCGGGAAGGAGAAGACTACATTATCACTTGATTGGATGTTAAAGTCTCCGTATCCAGGGGGAAACTCTGAAGAGCATTCGACAGGTACTGCTGCCATATTGAGGGATAGTCTCCAGACTTCGGTACAAAACAGCTAACTTACAGTTCCCAAAAGGCAATAAGTAAACACAAACTGAAGATAGATGCTTTGAACGTACATAGAGAGTGGTAATGATATTCGCTTGTTGTACGATACCGTAGGGGAGGAGGAAAGGATGCGCCGACTGCCGCCTTGCTGCCACCAATCAAACCCAGATCACCATTCAGTCCTTCGGTCCTGCCGGCGGTTTGGATATCTCGACCCAAATCTTTCCCGAATCGAATATCTCTATTATCATCTGAACGCTTTCAACCTTGTTCCTTATTCTCTTTGTGCAGATCCCCCAGCTAGGAAACACTGTTCTTTACTCCAGGCCGCAATGATGAATGACAAGGCGCCTCAAGAATGTTCCACAGATTGATGTTTACGTCGCTCTTTCGTCGTTCTTCCACAAGATGATTATTCAGAGTAACGATTCCGAAAACGGAAATGTTCAAGATAAGATGCTTGATGTATTGGGTTGAACCGGAGAACTTTCCTTCCCATATACAAATATATTTTGTTTTTATCTTTCTCTATGGACAAGTTATGCGGCTAAGATCACCAAAGCTCTCGAGATCATCTACAAAGCTCAGAAATGGATTAGAACATGGTTCCTTGAACCGATCCAGCATTCATTTTGAAATACTGAATGGAGATTTATGCGTCGTTTTATCAAATGAGACTCTTCAGAGGGATCTTCTCTGACTCCACACGCGCAACTTCCTCTCGTAAGGCTCTCCATTGAGATTGTGCATCATAAAATGATCGTGGAAATGTCGCACCGTTAGAGTTTCCTCCTGTTATGATATCCCATAAATTGGTTTCGCATTTTTGGCATTCTGTATTTAAATTCTGAGTTTCTGATGTGAGCGCCTGCCAGCTCGGCTCAGAATGTAATCGAGTGATGACACTTAAAATTAGACCATGTGACCTTGCAAGGCAGGCAGAACAGATCTGGTCTCGGGTAGCTCGTACAGCAGCAGTATGCCAAGGGGATGGGTTTGAAGAACGCGAATGGGGATTTTCATTAATTTCGGCAAGTCTCTTCTCCACTGCAGACAGTGGTACTTTTATGAACTCCAGGAATTTCTTGACGAGCCATTCAGTTCTTTCTATTCGGTTTTCTAGAACTTGCACAGATGTGGTGAGGCTGAGAGTGTGAATTTTTGAGAAAATGGCCGCTTTTTTGGCTCTGATCACATGGCACATGACAGCACTCCCGAGTTCTTGCAAACGGTATTTCTCGGCAAGGCTCAGTATCATCATTATATCTTCTTTGTGCAAATAATGTGATTGATTGTCCATACTAAGAGCCCATTTTTCGAAGGTAGAAAGCATCCTTGATACTTGATACTTCATTGCCGCTTCTAAGAAGGGAATCGCTGTATCTTTTGAGATACTTACGGGTTCCCTCAATGGATCGTTGAACAGAAGTAGCTGTTTGATTGTGGCAGCGTCATCATTCAATCGCAGGGCTTCATGTCGGTTCGTATTATTGGACCCAATAGAAAACATATCTTTGAATACAGGAGAAACATGTGCCAAGATACCACTGGGGAAAGAAAAGGCAACATTGTCACTAGATAAAATTTCGAAGTCTCCGTATCCTGTGGGGAACTCAGATGATGTTTGGATGGGTGGTGCAGGTGTGTCTTCCGACATTTTACAACAAGGCTTTTGAGGATAATCATGAGCCCATACTTGAAATAATAGGTCAGTTAATCTACTCACGTATTTGCAGTAATTGGAGAAGGTAAGGTTTTGGAGAGGTATAGATTACGTGGACCTTGTCAGGCTCCATCCACCTTGAATTTGTGTCGGCTCAATATCCTTCTAGAATCTCAGTGACTATCTCATAGGACCCATATTTACTGCCTCTTTTGAATACAATGTATCTCTCAAATCATTTCACATAGGCTCGATAAATTGGTAACACCTACCTAACCTGTCACGGTGCATATGAAAAGGTGTAAAAGGGTCTACTCGGTTAATATAGGCTGAATAGATCCACAATAGTTGAAAGGGGCCTCTGGACGAGCCTGGCCGTACACAATTATCTCAAAAGTGCCCCTCGGGCCACTACGCATAAGGCGTAGACATTTGTCACCAGAGACCCTCTAAGAACTTGTTTAACGTCGGTTGAGTGATGTCTCAGTATATTGTGTGAACATGAACACGATCATCTGCTGGGCGTGCTCGTCCGGACAAGTTCTTTCGGTGCAAAATAAGGTCATTGCCCAAAAGTGTCCAGACCCCCGATGAAATTTGACGCACGATAATGTGTGAATATCACCTTTCACCGGCATCGTGCTCGCGATCGAAATGAGCGCTTCATTTCTCCAGACATCTGGTAATGATGTTGTTGATAGGACTCTCGATTATAACTATAAAGCAAATGGTTTGGACAATTAAATAAGTTTCTGTTTACTCTACAGAGGTTAGAGAGCGGACATAAACTGGTAAAGATTCCAAAGCAAGTACTTCCGCCCGTAAGGCAGTGAATGCTGAAAGGCTAGTCTTGTGGAGAGGTCGTGAGTCATCAAGTCTGGAGATCTCCTGTTTTATATCTTGCCTTAAGCCTGAACCACAGTCCTTGCACTGCGCCTGTCCCAGATACCAAGCCAGGTCGAAAAGCAAGGACCCCCAGTTCGGTTCGGTATGAACATGAGGCCCAATGTAAATAAGGCCTCTCAAAATCTTCTCCGTACATTCTTCACAATGCCGAGTATGTTCCGGATCCTTTGGCTTGCGTTTCTTTATAGGTTGGTGGTAATAATAAAAGTCTTCTGCTTCAGAGGTAGGTAGATCTGCCTCAAATAGGAACCGGTCCTGCATAGTTTCGATGACCTTGTTCAGCAACCATGTGGCTCTTTCTGCACGCCCTTCCATGATTTGTACATACGTCATAGCGCTAATAGGATATTTGCTTGTAAAAACCTTTTCTTTCGCTGCCTGGAGCACCCGGCTCATGGCAAATGCCCCTAGGTTGGGCAAGCGGAATTTCTCAGCGGCACTTAGAAGAAGCATTGGAGCCACTAAAGCGAGGTATTCTAATGGTCCACCTTTGGTTGTCGCCATCTTTTCGACTTTGGCTATTATTCTGGAGGCTTGATATTTCGCGGCGGTTTCGAGGAACGGCATGAATGACTTCACTTCCAATGACTGAGACACTTTGGTCGGCTCAATGTGCGATAGGAAGTGCTCAATGGTGGCCGCGGTTTCCTCTAAAACGAGTGGAGTTCCGCTCTCGACATTGTTCAGGTCTTGCGTTGAGAGCATTTCCTTGAACACGGGCGACACGCGCGTCAAAGAGTTGCAGTGAAAGGAGATAATGATATTATCACTTGATAGTATTTCGATATTGCCATAGCCTGGTGGAAATTCCGAGGATGTCGCGAATGTTGTTGAAGGCACGATGGCTGCCGCTTGCTTCCTTTTCGGAGCCGTTCGTTTCTTTGGGGGCATGAGAGTTGGAATGGATTAACACAAAAAGGAGGTTTATTAGGTGAAAGTACTGTAAGTTTGCTTTTAATAGGCCGGGTACAACGTGGTGGTCGTAAAAAAATTTCCACCGCCTGCCACCTTAATACATGAACCTTACAACAAAATCTCCTCTTGAAAAGATGTATTTGACAAAACTATCGAGTAGATGCAAATCAAGGGTATGTATAATCATTAAAAGGAAGAACAGAAGATTTGCATGTCAACAGGCCTGGGAGCCACTTCCATATCCGGTCAGTCACAATAGATAAACCAAAGGTGCCTGGATGAGCATCACAAGGGTGGCCAAGTATTTTATCTACCTGATTCGCTTGATAAGCATGGGTAATTGACTTCCCACCTGTGGTTGAGATTTGACAGCAGGTCGAGCGACGATCCTATAAGAAAGGAAAATCAGTCAGAGTCAAGGCATAAATTCTCGCTGGAGGTATGTCGATGGGGATGTGTAAAAGAATACAGCTCACGTCGTCTTTTGTGCCAAGTCGTCTAATGGGACGTTTAACTTGAACTCGAAGTTGCGGACGAGTGAGAAAAGAAGGGCCTTCATCCTATTTATCGCGACATGATCAGTTAACAGATTAAAGTCCATACGGAGAGGGGAAGGCTCACTCGACAATCGCGAAGCGGAATCCGATACACGACCTTGGTCCGGCGAGGAAGGTCAGTTGGCTACCCCAAGGATTGGGAATTGAGCTCGCTTCTTTCGGTGGGTCAATCCATCTGTCAGGACTGGAAGATTCGGATGGTTAGCTACAGGTCAACAATAGAAATGCGGAGCTCACTTGAACTCTTCTGCATCTGGCCCCCAGATCTCGGGTAACGTGTTCATAACACGAATAGGGATAAAGATAGCATCTCCCTTGGTGACCCTTAAGATCTCAAATGTCAGCTCGTAGAAGAGAAATATATAGGGATTCAACGCACCGAAGTTCTGATCTGAGATTACCATTCTTATCCTCAAACGGTTTTTCGAATGGGATCACGTCCTCTTGAGATGCAACGCGCACTGTACCCGTCACGACTGAGTGATATCGTAGCGATTCGCGAATCACCATGTCCAAATAGGAAAGCGAGTTGAGTTGTTCCATCGTCGGGTGGTCGGTAGGCACCTCGAGTATTTCTGTCCGGAGCTTGTCTTGGACAGCAGGATTACATGCGAGAGAAACAAGTGTCCACGCCGTCGATGTCGAAGTTGTCTCGTGTCCCGCAAGGAAGAACGTAGGAATCTGGTTCATGACCTCTTCGTCGGACAATTTCCTGTCTCCAGTCTTTCCCTCGCCATTGTCTGTCAAGTTGGCTTTGATCAACAGCGTCAACAGGTCTCGAGCACCACCCCTCCTGTCCAAACCGCTCTCGTTTTCTTCAGCTATAGCGCTCTTTCGGTCCTTTACGATGGACTTGCCGATTTGGTTGATGATCACTCGTGATTTGCGGATGAGACGAGAACGTCTGTCGAAGTTGATCAAGCGGAAGAGAGGAATGTACATTTTTAGGAGCAGAAGGAACGCAAATCCTCCATTGGTAGAGTCGATGGTGCGGGCGAGGGCAGACGAAAGTGGGTCGTGATGCTCTGCGTCGGTTTCGTCCGATTCTACGTCCTCTTCGCCATGATTGATGACTTCTTGTTTGACTTCGCTGATAGTGGTAGCAGAAGGAGATTTTTTGGCTGTCTTGCTGACAAGGGTCTTGAGTGCTCCGAATGAGTAGTTGAACCCTGCCATCCCGATAATGTCTAGAGTGGTGCAAGAGAGATAAGCGAGCATTTCTACAGGCACCCATTCATCGGCAGCTCCTGCCGAGGGAACGGCACCAGGCGGGGAGAGTAGGCTCAGGGCATTGCGTAACTGAATATAATCAAGTTTGAGAAATCAACGATGCTGGATGACGAGTAGGACACATCTCACCTCGTTGGACTTGTCTACGAAAACCTTGGTCATCTCCTTGATATGCATCGTACCGAAGGCGGGGTTCATGATACGGCGTTGCCTTTTGTGGTCTTGACCTTCTGCGAATAAAAGTCCGTGACCAAGTAGGTCTCCGAGGCTGTATCGAATTTCCTCTGGTTTTTGGTACACCATGGTATTGGTCAGAACATGTTGAAGTGCCTTGGTATCCGTAGTCATCAGTCGATCTTGCTGCAGTAGTGGATTTATTAGTATAATGAAATATTTAGTTATTTATAACTATCTCACGTTGAATAAGAACTTGTATACGATGACATGGCCGTACTCTTGGAGCATTTGCTTGTGCCAGGCACCCCGCGGTATGCTGTCGCGAATATGCTTGATGTGCCCAAATAGGTAGCTGGTAATCTTTGGGCCCTTAACCTGTCTTAAAGGAGAGAAAAAGGGATGGAGGAATGTGTGCACGAAAGAGTAGGATGAGAGGAAGAGGACCGTAACCGTGCCCGCTACCACCAAAGAGCGCCAGTTTGCGTCTACGAGGGCAAAAAATCTCTCAAGCGATATAGAAGACGACATGTTGGCCAAGGTGAGGTTGGACTGTGGTCGCTGCACCTTATTTAGGATGGGTTTGGAGTGGTTGGTGTCCAAGGGGGTGAGTACGAATACCCCAGTGTTTGACCCATGTCGCTAGTTTCATTGGTTACTATTTATCCAAGGCATCCCGAGTCGGGACATGTGGTAGTGGGAATCTAGGTTCGGAGGTTTTGGTGAGGCCGCCATATGCCTCGACCGGTGGTTCTATCCCCCAAAATCCACCTTCACGTTTACTGCGATTTCGTCATGTATTCAAGGATGCAATCTAGTTTCTTATGCGCAGCACAAACTGTATATGTACTGATCGTTAGGAATACGTGTTGGTTCATCATTTGCCACTAAAGTCGACAGGCTGTTGGAGTCTTCTGTCGAAAAAGGCAATATAAAGCACTTTTAGAGGAAACCATGAACCTTGAAGGTATCAGGTAGCTGCGGACAGAAAACCTTCTGATATTCATACGTCGCTAATGATAGCAGCATACAAGCCCAATACCAATAGGCATACGTGGTTGTTGAATATGACATATCATCGTGACACAGTGCACTCTATTATTCAGTCGGCATGCTAAAGAAACCAAAAGGTCCTATGGGGACGTGGCCAGTTCTACTACTACTTGATTCGCTTGATGAGCATGGGCAATTGACTCCCCATTTGTGGTTGAGATTTGACAGAAGGTCGAGCCACAATCCTAGAGGAAAAGAGGACCAGTCAGAATCAAGACATTGTTTCTTGCGGGAAGTATGTTTGATAGAAATGGAAAAAGTAACATGACTCACGTCGTCTTTTGATCCAAATCGTCTAATGGAACGTTCAATTTGAACTCAAAGTTGCGGACAAGTGCGAAAAGAAGAGCCTTCATCCTATTCATCGCGACATGGTCAGTTTGCAAATCAAAGTTTGCATTGAAAGAGAGGAGACGTACTCGACAATCGCAAACCGGAATCCGATACATGACCTTGGTCCTCCGAGGAAGGTTAATTGGCTACCCCATGGGTTTGGGATCAAGCTCGCTTCCTTTGGTGGATCGATCCATCTGTCGGGACTGGCAAGTTTCGGTGATTAGTTTGAATATAATGATAGAAAAAATGTGACCTACTTGAATTCCTCTGCATCTGGTCCCCAGATCTCGGGTAACGTGTTCATAACGCGAATAGGGATAAGAACATTATCTCCTTTGGTGACGCTTAAGATGCCGAAATTTCAGTTCTCAGGGGAAACAGAATATATTGGGGAGTTCACACACCGGAGCTCTGATCTGAGGTTGCCATTCTTATCCTCAAATGGCTTCTCGAACGGAATGACGTCCTCTTCAGTCACGACACGTACTGTATCCGTCACGACTGAGTGATATCGTAGCGACTCGCGAACGACCATGTCCAAATAGGAAAGCGAGTTGAGCTGTTCCATCGTCGGGTGGTCGGTGGACACCTCGAGCAGTTCCGCACGGAGTTTGTCTTGTATGGCATGATTGCAGGCGAGTGAAAAGAGTGTCCACGCCGTCGACGTCGAAGTCGTCTCGTGTCCTGCGAGGAAGAATGTAGGGATCTGGTTCATGAGCTCGTCATCCGATAATTTCCTGTCTCCAATCTTGCCCTCTCCATTTTCGGCCAAGTTGGCCTTGATCAATAACGTCAACAAGTCCTTAGCGCCACCTCTCTTGTCCAATCCACTCTCGTTTTCTTCGGCTATGGCGTTCTTTCGGTCCTTTATGATCGACTTGCCGATTTGGTTGATGATTACTCGCGATTTACGGGTGAGACGAGAACGACTGTCAAAGTTGATGAGGCGGAAAGGGGGAATGTACATTTTGAGGAGCTGGAGGAGAGTGAATCCTCCGTTCGTAGAGTCGATTGTGCGGGCTAGAGCAGAGGAAAGTGGGTCGTGATGCTCTTCATCCGTGTCGTCCGAGTCCAAATCCTCTTCGCCATGATTGATGAACTCTTGTTTGACTTGGGTCGTGGTGCCTCTTGAAGCCGACTTTTTGGCTGTCTTGCTGACAAGAGTTTTGAGTGCTCCAAACGAGTAGTTGAAGCCTGCTGTGCCGATGATGTCTAAAGTCGTGCAAGAGAGATAAGCGAGCACTTCTACAGGCACCCATTCGTCGGCAGGCCCTGCCGAAGGAAAAGCAACAGGTGTGCAGAGTAGGTTCAAGGCATCGCGCAACTAAAAAGCCCGAACAAGTCTGAGAGATCAAACATCTTTAGTGCAGAATAGAGCATAACAAACCTCGTTGGACTTGTCTACGAACACGTTGGTCATCTCCTTAATGTGCATTGTCCCGAATGCTGGGTTCATGATACGGCGTTGGCGTTTGTGTTCATGACCTTCTGCGAACAAAAGCCCGTGACCGAGTAGGTCTCCAAGGCTGTATCGGAATTCTTCAGGTTTTTGGTAGGCTATGCTGTTGTTCAGGATGTGTTGGAGTGCCTTAGTGTCCGTAGTCATAAGTCGATCTTGCTGCAGTATCCCATTCGTCAGTATAATGAAGGGATGGGGTGGCCATAGATAGGCTCACATTGAACAAAAACTTGTATACTACAACATGGCCATACTCTTGGAGAATATGCTTGTGCCAAACACCTCGCGGTATAGCGTCGTGAAATTGTTTAATGTGCCCAAATAGGTAATTACTAGTCTTTGGGCCCTTAAGCTGACGTAGAGGGGAGAAAAATGGATGGAGAAATTTGTGGACGAAGGAGTAGGAGGAGAGGAAGAGGACAGCAACAGTGCCCGCAACCAACAAAGAGCGCCAGTTTGCGTCTAAGAGAGCAAGAAAGCTCTCAAGAGACGACATGACGAGGCCAGACAGTTCTCGCTACACGTTATCTAAGACGGGGCTTG
This sequence comes from Acaulospora colombiana, assembly GCA_910592055.1. Lineage (NCBI taxonomy): Eukaryota > Fungi > Glomeromycota > Glomeromycetes > Diversisporales > Acaulosporaceae > Acaulospora > Acaulospora colombiana. The sequence continues at coordinate 2,044 of CAJVPT010004918.1, read as the reverse complement.
GGGACTGATGAGGTGGTTGACGTCGAAGTTGATTGCGAATATCCAAGTCCGTTACTTATACCGCCATTTTCGTTGGTTACTATTCGTCCAGGGCATCTCGATATTATAGTGGGAATCTAGGGTTGGTGAGGCCGCCATGCCTCGACCTAGTTCTTTAGCCAAATTCTATCTCATGTTTACTGCGATATCGTTCTATATTCAGGGGTGCAGTCTAGTCTCTTATGCACAGCACAAACTGTATATACACTCATCGTTTAGAACACGTGTTAGCTCCTCATTCGCCACTGAGGTCGGCAGGATGTTGCAGCCTTCTGTCGAAAAAGGTAATATAAACCACTTGTAGAAGAGCATATGACCCTTCCAAGGGTCAGATCTCTGCAGAGATGTGGTTCTCTGATATTCATACGTCGCTAATGAATACTAGCTTACAAACCCGGCCCTGATAGGCATACGTGGTCTTTGAACATGACATGTCATCAGGCCCATACACCATGATGCCCGCTCGACCAGGATTTCTACTTGATTCGCCTGATGAGCATTGGCAGTTGGCTTCCTGCTTTTGGCTGAGACTTGACGGCTGGTCGGGCGACGATCCTAGAAGCAGAGTCAGCACCAAATTGCGAGACCGAAGCACCCCTTCTACATCTTTATCCACTGGGCAAAGTGAAGAACAATACTCACGATGTCTTTTGAATTAACTCCTCTAATGGCACATTCAATTTGAATTCGAAATTGCGAATCAGAGCGAAAAGAAGAGCCTTCATTCTGTTCATCGAGACGCAATCAGCTTGTGGAATAAGGTCGACATCTTAGAATAAACCCACTCGACAATAGCGAAGCGGAACCCAATGCATGACCTCGGCCCCGCAAGGAAGCTCAGTTGACTACCCCATGCATTCGGTATCGAGCTCGCTTCCTTGGGTGGATTGATCCATCGATCGGGACTGTTAGGTGGTGCAGTTAGGTCATTTGTAAGGTAGGGTGTAGAATAAGAAATGAACATACTTGAATTCTTCGGCATCAGGTCCCCAGATCTCAGGCAACGTATTAAGTACTCGAATTGGAATGAAGATACCATCTCCTTTGGCAACGCTATAGTTCCAGCGACCGAGTTCATCATGATATCCAGCAAACAGAGAGGCCACTTACCGAAGCTCGGATCTGACGTTGCCGTACCTATCCTCAAATGGCTTTTCGAATGGAATTACGTCGTCTTGCACCGCGACACGAACAGCCTCATTCACTACCGAGTGATATCTCAGTGTCTCCCGAATGACCATGTCAAGATACGAAAGCGAGTTGAGTTGTTCCATCTTTGGGTAATCAGTAGGAACTTCGAGTAGTTCCGCACGAAGCTTGGATTGGATGGCAGGATCGCAAGCAAGGGAGAAGAGTGCCCATGCTGTCGAAGTCGAAGTTGTCTCGTGACCTGCGAGGAAGAACGTTGGGATTTGGTTCATAACCTCTTCATCGGTCAATCTTTGATCGGTACCATTGTCGGCCAAGTTGGCCTTGATTAACAATGTCAAGAGGTCTTTTGAGCCACCAGTTTGATCCATGCCGCCATTCTTCTCCTCAGCTATCGCCCGTTTCCGTTCGCTTACAATCTGTTTTCCAATCTCGTGAATGATGGCTCGGGACTTGTTGTTGGTACGAGTTCGGCGATCGAATGTGATCAAGCGGAATATTGGTAGGTGCGTCTTGAGAAGTTGGAGTATTGGGAAGCCGGTGGTCGTTGCATCCAGGGTACGGGAAAGTGCAGACGCGAGCGGATCTTTATTCTGAGAAGTTTCTCCCTTTACGGCAGTAGCAGACGTCTTTTTCGTCGTGTTGTTGACAAGAGTCTTGAGGGACCCAAAAGAGTAGTTGAAGCCCGCCATGCCAATTATGTCCAGCGTCGTGCATGAGAGATATGAGACCATCTCTGCAGGTACCCATTCTTCATCTGACTTGGAAGGGCTATTCGTAGCGGAAAGAAGCTTTAGGGCATTGCACAGCTGAGCAGTGGCAACGGAAAGTGTAAGAAAGATAAGTCATTGGATGA
>CAJVPT010004917.1:0-12822 GCA_910592055.1 Acaulospora colombiana | reverse complement strand
TTTGTAAATACCTAGCATATATACAATAAAGACATGCCATGCTGACCTGACTGCGGGTTAAAAAAAAAAAAAAAAAACAAAAACAAAGAAAAACTTACAATTCCCCACTGTCTATATAATCAGAATTATTAAATAGAAAGGTAATTAATCAGCCCAATTTAGTTTTTCTATATTCTACTATTCAGTATCAATTGTTGCAAATGTATTAAAATCCAAATTTTGAATCTAATCTTTGACATTGGGTAGATTGATTAAGCATTAACAAACTTCTATGTGATATCTATGATAATGATATTTGGAAAACTTTTAACAATGAAAACTCAGAATTATTTTTTAGTAAAGAGACAACTGATTTGTATTTGAGATTGGTACTAAATATCAACTAGTTTCAACCATTTGATAATAAAGCACATAGTACTGAAGTTATATATATGGCTATTGCTAATTTGTCACATAAAATATGATTTAAACACAAAAATATATTGATTCTTGACATATTACCAGGTCTTAGTAAATCAAGTTTACATTAAATAAACTATTACATTTCACTAATTGTTAACAAATTGATGCAACTATGGCAAGGAATAAAGCTTGATTTAACTACTGAAAATGAAGAGGAAAAAATAATTCGGGTGATCTTAATTTTAATTTTGTGCAATATTCCTGCTATCAAAAAGTGTGTAAACATATTTGACACTAGTGTCATATTATAATTACAAGAAGAATGCCAATTATGAAAATAATCATTATAATTTTAGTGACATAAAGGATATAAATGAATGGTTTATATTAAGAGATTTGGTAACATATAAATAAGATTCTATTGAATAGAGATACTGTAGCTTAAATATAGCACAAAAATGTTTTGTCAATAAGAATCATATCAGATGGTCTGAATTTCTTCACCTACCTTATTTTGATTCAATTCAGCATTTAGTTATCGATTCTATGCATTGTCTTTTTTTAGATATTGGTAAATGGCTCATTAAATGAATATGGATCGAAGAAGGAATAAAGATAAATAATGCATTGAATGAAATATAATCAATAATGAAAATTTTTCAAGTACTATCAGATATTAGTCGAATTCTGAGAAAAGTAAATAATGGTGAAGTATTTTCAAGCTTTATTGCTAATTAGTGAAGAAATTTTTTCACAATATACAGTATATAACTATCATTCTATAGAAGCATCTTTCAGATGTGGATTGCCAAATTTTAATAAATTTTGTTAAGATTTGTCAAATTTTAGTATACCAAATTTTAAGATGAAATTCATTAAATAAGGTTTATAAAAGATTAGTCACAATGATTAAATTAATAGAATGAAAATATAAAAAAGAAAAAATTACTTCAAATCTTCATCTTTCATTACATTTATATGAATGTATATGTTATTATGGACCATTATATATATTTTGATGCTTTTCATTTGAGAGGATGAATAGTAAATTAAGTAGGTTTTTTAAACTAATTTAATATTTGGAAGTAAAATTCTAACGAATTTTTAATCTAGATTCATTGTCTAATAGTCACCAAAATATTGAACCCAAATTAATATGAAAATTGATGAAGGATTGTCAAATTATTAATCTAACTATATCCTATTCTAATAACTAGGGACTTGAAATTTTAAATAATCAATCAAATATTGGCTCAATTTCTAAACTAGATTAGTTTTTGGCTAATAAGTTATATCAATTTTTAAATAACACATATAATATTTACGAAACAATAATCAATGGATCTGAACATTTTCCAAATGAACTCTTGCATTTGAAAAAATCAAATTTAGAGATATTTACTGAAATATTAGATCTATTAGTCAAATACTATGAGGCTTTTTATAAAACTATGAACTTTCAGAAGCCATTTACGAAAAATAATAAAAATTTGATAATTATTTGAAATAGAGTAGATCAATATGGTAGATGTCAAATTGGAAGTAAAATATTCAATTCTATTATATTCTCATAAAATATTAAGGTCTCATTTATATTAACTAGATTTGTGAATCATGATGAAAGTATCAATTTATATCTGTAACAAGTTCAATTCTTCTTTATATATTAGGCAAACTTTCTGAATAATATTATTAAACATTGATTGGCCTTTATTCAGTAGTATAAACTAGTTAATTTAATAGAAAATAGATTTTATTTCAATTCTGAAAATAATGCAAATGTTAAATTGTGAAAGTGCCAAATTTTATCCAGTTAGATATGAATTCATAATCTTTATTCATAATATTTTTTGCTGATTTATTCTATTTATATATAGAACCTCAAATCAGTAAGATTCTCATGAATATTTAGTTATAATTCCTTTAAATTGTAAATATAATATATAATTAAAATTCAGCAAATGTACGAATTTTAATGAATGTCTAACAATTTTTTTGAGGAAAATTTTAATTAAATATATAGTAAAAATGGTGCAAATATGGCAAATAATGTTGAATTATATGATAGAAATTGATTAATGATTTATTTATACTGAATTATATAATAGAAATTGATTATGATTTATTTATGTCAAATTATATGCTAAATTATATAGTAAAAATTAATTGACGATTTATTTATGTTATTAATATTCTAAATTATTTATTTTTTTGATAAATGTTATATGAGTGACATTATATTGAATAAATATTTTTTGACTAGTTCAAGAGAATGAATTCCTTCAAGACTAAATTCATTAATGCCAATTGGTGAATCACTTTTGATATTAATGAAAAGGTGGATACAACATAATGTTTAGAATCAATTAATAAAAAAAAAAGAGAAAAACTTCTTTATCAAGAGAATAGATCAAGATAGGAGCATATATATAGCCTTTCAAAGATATGTTCTAAATAAAAGATTTTTCAAGCCAGAAAACTTTCCTTCAGCAAAAAACAGATCTAAATTTATTACATTAATGGATATAGAACACAACTATAATAACCAATTAATTCGGAAGGCAATAGAAGAATATGAGAAAATAATCAATATTCATGAATATCGCATAGCTTTTCATCAAAAAAGATTTAAAATCCATTTCTTTATATATAGTGAGCATGTCAAACTGAAACAATATTGGATACTCAAAATTAAATTCAATTAAGTAAGATCAGTAATAGCTCACAAAAAACTGAATGATTAAGAAGTAATCCAAATACTTAAAGAAAGAGAGTGATATTCCTTAAAACTACATGGAATTAGTAGAAGATCTATAGAACAGATATTCAAATCACTTAGTCAAATAAATGCAAAAGTCTCCTATATATCAAAAAATAAAATTACTCTAGTATCAGAAAGTTATGCAGTAATCTACTTTGAAAATAAAAAAGACTTGAAAGAGGTACTTCAACAACAAATCAAGATTGAGAACCAAAGCTTAGTATAGAGTGTAAAAAACTACTATTAGTACCAATGTATAATGTTTGTCAACTCAAACAACTTATATAACTCAGACAATTCAGATGATTCTACTGAAAAAGCAAAAAATCGAAGATATAATAGTCATAGAAAGGAAACAGACAACTTTATTGAAACAGAATATCAAAGTATAGCAACAATAGATATTCAGAATAATAGGAACCATTATATAAGAACTAACAGATGTACTTCAAAATCAGATCTACCAGCTATGGGTAGTGACAGGGAATATTTAAGAAGAAGAAGAAACTATACTCCATATAAGGAAACACAAAATTAAGAAGAAGAAGAAAACAGTAATACTAATTATAAATAATAAAAAAGACAAATAATAAGATATAAGACTAGAAGCTTCAGATCTAATCCAGATTAGAAATCTGAAGTATCTCAATTATACAAATTAATTGAAAAACTAGGCAAAAAAATAGATAAACTTGAAAAAGATTCACTCAGACAGAGGCCAACCACTTCTAAAAGAAGCATATGTCCAATCACAGAAGGATAGGAAATACCTGCCCACTATTTCTAATATCCAAACAAAGAATAAGGCAAAGCATAATAGGAGAAGCAGAATAGTATTGGGGATCAACAGTATAATCAAGACCTTGAGATCTTCCTCCAAATAGAAAAAACTGAATTCATAAAAGAAAAAAATAGTAAAATACAACTAGAAAAGAAACAAGAAAATGTAGAGATTGGGAAAAAAGTAATAAGAATAGAAACATACAATATCAGAGATATTATCAATAAAACAAACCAATATAACTTTATAAAAGAAATGCTTAAACAAGGCATTGGAATTATGGATTTATTTGAAACAAAACTAACCAAAGAAAAAGTAAAATAAATCTTTTAAAATCAAATAATGTACAAGCACTTCTATAATACTAACAAAGATACTCCTGATGGAACAGGAGTTAGTATATTGATAAGAAAGGATTTGAAAAAAAAATAACATCTGTAAAAGAGGCAGAAGAATATAAGAAAGTAGTCAATATGCTTATAAAAAGAAACAAAATCTGTATTATTCAGATTTATATCCCTTCAGACAAATAACAAACAAAAAAGAAACAAGAGAAAATATAAAACTTCATCAAAGAAAAGTATAAACAGAACTTTTATATAGTAATTATAGAAGACTTCAATGCTACATATAACTATGTAAAAGATAGAGCATCAACTTCCAGGATAACATTCAAATCATCTTGATATCCAGAGATCCAATTATTTAACTTTCTAGATAAATGGGTTTTCATAGATATACAAGTATTATGGAAAGGAAAAATCAAAACTTCAATAAGATAAAATGTTACTAGCAGTAGCTAAATAGATTATATATAGTTATTACAAAGCCCCACAAAATTTCCATTACTATGGTTTGACAATCAAAGTATGGAAGAAATCATATATAGTAACCATTCAATACTACTAATAACATTATATAATATTAATCTATTTACAAGAGACATTATTAATAAATTAGCTATAAAGAATGAAAGAAGAATTGATATTAAAGGATTAACAGTAAAACAATGGCAGACATTCAAGAAAAGTGTAAACTATAAGCTTAAAATAATGTTAAATCCTTTGTTAGAAGAAGAGCTAGAAAAGAGTAGAAGAAAAACTTATGTGAATATAATATAGAAGATATTCAAAGAACAAATACATAAAGTAACATACAACAAGCTTACAAATAAGAAAATATCTACCATACAAGAAAAACATCACAAGCATAGTCCAGAATATATCAAATATAGATGAGCTCTTCAATCAAAAATATATCTCAAAAAAGCACAAACCTTACAAGAACCAAGCAAGCTATAGGCCCTTAGTATAATGATCAAAAAACACAATAATGCATACTATTCCAATTATCAAATTGAAAATTACTATATTCAATATAATGTTTCAAATATACTATAGACATTATTGAAAAAAGAAATATGTAATGTGAATGGTAAACTCTTTGATAGATAGGGAGCGAATTAAAATAGTTTTGGATAGAATCAAAGTCAGAAATAAGGAAAATGACTATGTAACAACTAGAAAGAATAAAATAAAAAAAGAGATAAGAAAATATTATAAAGAAACATTTAGAACATGAGATACTAACTTCAATGGCTTAACAGAAGACTGGAAAAAAGAATATAGTTCCAGAAGCTATATTCAAGAAAAATGGTATAAAGATCTCTTAAAGTCAATTTTTTAAGAAAAACTAGGTGGTATACTCCATATAATCCCAAATAATATAGCTCCAAGAAAATTGCAAATTAGTCATAAAATGTTAAAAAGGTTAAATCAAGAAGAAAAAAACTACCTGAAGAAGATACTTAACTGCTTTTTAAAATGAAAAGTCACTTCACATAGCTAAAAGCAAAGTCATATCTATCCTAAAGTGAAACCAAAATCATAGAAATATGAACTTATCAATATAAGACCAATAGTATTACTAAAAGTTATATAAAAGTGCTTTTTTAAGATTCACACAATAGATTGAAAACAATATTTATAAGAAAGCAAAAAAAAAACAAAAAGGAGTTATGGATCTTTTTTTAAGATATGACAAAGGCATATGATACAATCAGTCTAAATATACTAGTTAGGGCCATAAAAAGAATCCAAATTTCAGAGGGTTTTATTCAATCATAATGAGTTTATTTTATAATAGAGAATTTAGGATGATATGTGAAAAAGATTTAATAGAAGCAATCATCACAGAAGATGGAATTGATTAAGGAGAAACTATTTTATCCCTAATATAAAGAATATTTTATGATCCTTTATTATGTAAGATCCAAAATAATAAAACAAAATATCAATTACCTGAAATCCAGATTTGAAAGGAGATAGTAATAGAAAGTTAGAGTTATATCATGTAGTGATAGTCTTTATGAATGACACTGCATAGATAGCATGTTCAAAAAAAGATATAGAAAAAATATTAAAAGAAACAAGAATATTTTACAGAGAAAATATCACCCAGATCATTAGTAACAAATTAGTCCTAGTTATTATTAACAATTTCAACTAATATTTTGAGGAAGTTTAAGCAGGAGTCAATAAAGAAGTAGTGAGAGAATTGGAAAAAATGAAACAAGCAAGGTTTCTAGGGATCTAGACAGGCAATCAAAAGATAACAATCGAGTTCAAATAATGGGGTTTTAAGGAAATCAACATAATTATCAGATCTTTAAAAAGTAAAAAGCTAATAGACAAACAAATTCTTTATATTTTGAATAGAGTGTTAATACTAAGAATTGAATTCAAAATGCAATACAGTATATTGTCTTGAAAGATGTCAACATTTTAACAATAGCATATAGAAAACTGTTCAAAAATAAGGCCATATTATGTCAATTAATATCCAACAGTATAATATACTATTTCAAGATTTATAACTTAAAGAGTGTTCAGATGTTATAGAAAAAAAGTCAGATAATAGGACTGTGCAATAAATTAAATAACTCAGAATCAATTGAAATCACAATGATTATTAGACTTAAGCAAGCACAAGTCAAATATTGAGAGTCTACCAATATGCTTATTTATAACTTATTGAATAATTTTTCAAAAAAAGATAACTTTTTGCTGCAAGTACTGAAGCTAATCAAGGATGCAGGCATAACCTTTCAAAGTTGGAAATAGAATGATATTTTTGAATGGAACCAAGGAAACAATCCAATTAGAAAATATTTATTGATGGAAGAATATAGAAAAACAATTACATCACTCAGAAACAACAAGCAGATGTATATAGACTAGCTAGTTGATTATGAAACAAGAAAAATATAAAACTAATGAATGCTCCAACTCTTATAAAAAACAAGCAAAAAACCTATTCCAGAATAATATCTATCTATAACTAAGATAATTCAAGGAAATAAATTAAAAGATCTTATAAAATCCTAAAAAGAAGAATGAATAAAATGAAGTTCAGAACACCTATTCTCAACTTCAACTTTGACAAATGATTGAAACTCTGTGTAGTTACAAGAAGTAAATTTTAGTAGCAATAGATAATTTGGAGAAAATTGATTCTAGATAATATCAAAAGATAGCTTAAAATAAAGTACTTTGAATATATTAGTATAGTTAAAAATCAAGAATCAAAACTAGCTCAGTATCAAGGTTGCACAAAAGATATAAAAATAGAAGAACGATGTATAATTGAAACAAGTATAGAGAAAATACATGTGATTCCTTATCTAATGTAAGAAAATCTACCAGAAGAGCTCAATTATTAAAAATCACAAGTTTCAAAGAAGTATTGGAAGGAATGATATATAGAACAATATGCTGTGACTAAGTAATTACCTAAAATAAAAAAATACTACAAGTTGAAATTGAGGATTAGAAAGTAAACATCATCAAATATCATATTGAAAAAGGTACCTACTAATCTCATCTGATCAAAATACTTAAATATAACAAGAAAAGAAAAGAATCAATAATCTTTTACTTTGATAGATCCCTTATAAATCTTGAAAGTACAAATATGAAAATAGAAGTAGCTTGGATACAGATAAAGATGGGTTTCTAAAAGGGAGACAGGAACAAAAGTCAAATATCTCTTACTAGGAAAAATTAAAATTTTTAAATTAATAACTATAAAAAACTACTCATAATTGTTCTTTATTATCTAAATTATTAATTTATACTATTTTTTGACTTTTGTCCTATTAAAGTAAAGAACTATAAATTTTGTTTCTCAAAAAGGGACATAAGTAATTTGCAAAATTTTATATATCAAATACTTTAGAGATCCATTATTAGATACAGATAGAAGAAACAGGAAGAAAAAGCAAGTTTCAAACTGAAATAAATGATTGGCCTTTATCTACTAGAACAGAATTAGCAGCAATAGTAACTATACCACTAGTAACTTCAATAAACAACAAGATTAAGATCTTTATAGATAATCAAGCTTATATCTCAAAATAGAAAACTATAAAAAAGGAGAACCCTAGAATAATCTATAAAAGATGATTAAAAGAACAAAACTGGTTCTTATAGGTATGTATATTGGATCTTGTAAAGAAAAAGAAGCTGAATCTCAAGCTTATCAAGGTTAAAGCACATTCTAATATTCAGTATAATGAAGAAGAGATGCTTTTGTCAAAGAAACACTAAGATTTCTAGTAATAAATGGAAAATCTTAACTTCACCCAAGATTATTACAGAAATTAAATGGCAAGATATAATGTTAGATACTTTCATAAGACAAGTTATTAAAAAAACAAATAATAAAGTAACAGTCTATCAATGAATAACTCAAGGTAGAATCGAAAGAGATGGAATTAGCAAATTTAAAACCAATACAAATACACATGAGACCTAGTATGGGAACAATTTAAGAATGGATATATATAGAATACCTCCTTTAAGAGCTTATAAAACAAAAGCTTTCTCATTAAATTAGTTAATAATAAGCTATCAATAAAGATAGGTTCCTAAAGAGGAAGACAGAAACAAAAGTCAAGTGTCCCTCACTAGGAAACATTAAAATTTTTAAATTAATAACTATAAAAAAACTATTCATAATTGTTCTTCATTATTCAAATCATTGATTTATAGTATTTCTTGATTTTTGTCCTTATTGAAGTGAAGAGCTATGAATTTTGTTCCTCAAAAAGGGACATAAGTAATTTACAAAATTTTATATACTAAATACTTTTAGGACCTATCATTAGCTATCAACATTAATTAAGCTGGTCCTAAGAAGATCAGATCCGTATAAACAAGTAAAATGTATTATGTGTAACCAGGAAAAGAAAACAATAGAACACTTATTAGAATGTCTAACTTATATAACTCAGTGAAATAAAACATGATAAAAAGGAATGGAAAAGGTTATCAAAGGATTCATAAAGCTCTCAAAAGAAAGAAAAAAGAATCTGAAGAAAAAGAATTAAACTTAATGATAGATAATAAAATAGAAAAAGAAGAAATTGACAAACAAATATCAAAACTGGTAAAAAGAATCTAAGAAACTAGTCAAAATACACTCAGGATCTGTATGAAACTAATAGAGAAAGATCTAATTATAAGAATAGCTTATCTGAAGTATTGCAATAAGAGAATTGGAAAAGAGATAAGAAAATAGATAATAAAAATGCAAAAAAAAGTATATAATCACTTCTAAAAAAAAATATGAAATATGAGATGTAAAAAGATGATTAAATGAAAACAGATATCAGGAATCTGCAAATATAACAAGATTAAGAAATCAGTATATCTATGGATTAGTAAAAAAAGAGCAAGAGTATAGAAAACTGATCTAGTAAGAAGTTAATATATGAAGAAAAAAGAATCGAAGATAAGAAGTTGAAAGAAATCCTACTAAATGTAAAGTATAGTATGAAGTAATTAGGGTTTTGATTTCTATTAAAGCTTAAAAGAATGATCTGTAGTAGTGACCTGTGGGCAATGATATTAGAAGTTGAAAAGGTTTTTACTTGAACTTTTAATAAAGTGAAAAATCCCTTCTGAAGTTGTACTTAAAGAAGTAAAATAACTACAACAAGTACTATAAGTTAGTTAGAAAATTAGCTTTAGCATTTCATTTAATATATATAGCTTACAAATGTTTAATAAAGCATATATAACTAATCTGATAGAGAAAAAAAAATAAATAAAAAATAAATATTATATCAGAATATTGCCTTGAAATAGTATTTTAAAATATTATAAGAAATATATTATACATATTTTGGGTAGAATCTGTGAATCAATAACATAGTGAGTATACTTCCAGATCACCATTTACAAGTTACTGATTCAATCCTATTTTAGAACAACATTTGTAATATAGGTTATATTGTACAAGATACATATCTAATGCAATATGCACACTTGTATACAAAAGAATTTATAGAAATCTATCATTTGATCATGGTAAAATAAATTAGATCACACAAATTCTAATCAGTTTTGTTATTAGGAAATGATTCCATAATGTTATATTATCTGGAATATGTGAAGATCTCAAAGAAAACTAGGAAATATAATGATAGACTTAGGATTTTAATAGTTTTATATAGAAATTCACCTCTTCTCAAAAAACAATTCTCATGAAAGACTGGGAGACTTTGATTGCTACCACCAGTTAAAAAATGTAAAGAACCAGTTATATACTAGAAGACATATATGTCACTATTATCAACAGCTACCAAAGGATATGACACTATAGGTGCTGAAAGGTTTGATGAAGTATAATAGTCATGATAGAAACCATAGGGACAGATATGTTTGAGAGAGACCATGGCCTCATTTGATTAAGGAAAATTTCTATAGGTCATATTTAAAAAGTAATTAAGAATAGTCACTGGAAGATTCAGGTCATCAATATGGCTCACCAATGGTTACTAGAAGATCTACTTGGGACCACATGAAGACTAAGAATATTAATAAATAACCAGCCTCTAATAACTAAGCATGACAAGTATGTTTTATGATTCAAATATATTCCATAGAAAACAGATTTCATGAAGTGAATATACCTTACAAATTAGCTCCTTAATAAAGAAATAATAAGAAGTTACTTGATAAATTTTTGAAATATCAAGCAGCCTGGGTATAACAGAGCAACTGATAAAAATGGTATTCTTAACAAGTAAAATCGAGTAAGATTTAATTGAGTATAATAGAATAGTATAGGCTAGTAGTTATAAAAATTGTTCTTATAAAATTATCTATATATTTTAAAATATCTGATCAATAAAAGTCAAGTTAATATGACTAGTTAAAAAAAAACCCTCCTAAATTATTTATAAATATAGCAAAGACTATATAACAACTCATAGATTTAAATATACTAAATTAAGCATTGGACCTTAATAATAAACAAGAATGCTGAAACAATTGATAAAAAACAGAAAAATATATAAAGAAAGATATTTATATATTATGTATATATAGCAAAAAACTTATTACTAGAACCTTGCAGTAGATACTTAATCAATGAAAATCTTACTTAAATATAACAATATATCTTCTTCAGAATAAAGTATCAGATTTTAATGAATTCCAGTCACATATAGTTACAAAAGTCTCAATAATATATTAAACAATAGTCTATACTGAAGAGTTCAAATCTTAGTATATAGTATTCAACAAACTATAGAATATATAAACATAAATAGAACAATTTAATTTTTTTCAGTTCAAGTATATAATATATCAATTATAAACTTATTATCTTATGCAATCAAATTATAGAAGACATTAGATTTTTTTAAAAGTTTCTTAATATTTTTATAGTAAATTATTAACATTACTAATTTATAATATATATAAATAGATGCCTGAATTATTTCAACATATTTGTCTATAAGGAACTTAATTGGGTCTTTATAAATTAATTCAATTAATATAATATATTCAAAAATAAATACAAGACTTACTATTCTCAATCAAAGCAAAGCTAATGACAATTTTTACAATAATTATAATAATTCTAGAAATGCTACCATTATAGTATACATAAACAATCAAGCAGTTATCAATGCAATAAATAAAGTCACTTATATTTCAATTTATAAAGTCATAAAAAATATTAAAAATTGGAGTATTACATTTAACATTGTATGAAAATATAAGAATTATTGAATTTAACTCTCTTTATATAAAGTCCAAGTATATATAGATATTAAAGGCAATAAAATAACTAATCAATTTGCAAAAATAAACTATATTAATATAATATTAAATTAAAAAGAACTCAATTTTACTAGTACTTTGTAAAATAACTTATATTATATTATATGAAAATACAATATAATAGATATATCAATCAAAGACTTTTGCAAGACAGTATTTTATATCAAATATCTAGTTCAATAAAGACTTCTCAAAAGAAATAGAACATGAATTAATATATAATGAAACAAAATAATAGACTTTCAGTTACCTTAATTCAAGTAATATTAATTATAGAAACATATTTATAATAGATCATAATACTTGAAAATTTATAATTAATCTTTAAAATAATGAATTATTTACCATAATTAAACTAAATTAATGCAAATCATATATATACAAAAACAAAATCTATATCAAATGTTAATAAATAGAAACTACTTCTTATACCTTCTTATATATCACAAATTGATAAACATATAGACAAAAATTAATAAATATTTTCATATACAATCCAAAAAATTACAAAGTATCTATTATTACTTCTTTTCTTCCTTATATAATAAGTAATTATATCTTTTAATAAATTTAATTAGATAATTATAGATTTTATTGAAAGTATTATTAAGAAAAATATTATTCTGGCAATTAAAAACTAAATTAGTTTATATACAACTACATAACTTTTTTTTTTTTTTTAAACCCTTTGTCAGGCTAGTTATGTGTGCTTTATTAAACAATTGTAAGCTGTACATATAGTA
>CAJVPT010004916.1:0-12822 GCA_910592055.1 Acaulospora colombiana | reverse complement strand
AGAAGGCTAGAATCAAGACATGCAGCTATAGCCTTTATGGATGATACAACGTGGATAGCAAGATCTAAGGAAGATATGGAAATGATCCTGAAAACTGCAAGAATCTTCTACAAAGCAAACGATTCTTAAATAAATGTAACAAATTAGTCTTGATTACTATTAACAATCTTAATTGCTATTCAGGACAAGTGAAAGCAGGTACTGAAGAAGAAGTGGTCAAAGAGCTTGATAGAACAAAACAGGCTAGATTCTTAGATATCTAGATAGGTAATCAAAAAACAGCAATAGAGTTTAAAGAACAAGTGCTTAAAGAAGTCACAAAAGACCTTAAAAATAAAAAGATGATGAACAAACAAGCTCTCTATATTCTGAATAGAGTATTAATATCTAGAATAGAATTTAGAATGCAACATAGTACAATATATTGTTCTGGAAAATACGCAACACCCTGACAACAGCATACAGAAAACTTTTCAAAAATAAGAGTGGTTTGTACAGATCAATGCCCAATAGCATAATTCACCATCCAAAGATCCATAATTTGAAAAGTATCTGGATGCTACAAAGAGAAAGTCAAGTAACAGGGCTTTGCAATAGACTAAATGATCCTGGACCAGCAGGAATTACATCAATTATTAGACTCAAGCAAGCACAGATCAAAAATTGTGAACCACTCAATTTATTAACATGTAAATCCTTAAGTCACTTAATAGACAAAGGCAACTTCACACTCCAAGTAACCAGAATTGTTAAAGATATGGGAATAACATTTTATAGTTGAAAATGGCAAGACATCTTTGAATGAAAAAAGGAAAATACTTGGATTGGAGAATATCTTATACCAGAAAAATATAAAAAAGCCACACCATCATTTAGAAACAATTAACTGATGTACTTGAACCAGCTAATCGATCAGGAAACCAAAAAAATTAGAGACTGGTAAATGCTTCAGCTCCTACAAGATATAAGCAAAGGGCCTATACCAAAATGGTTTCAAATTATAATCAAAAACCTTTTAGAAGAACAACTAAAACAACTTATAAGATCGTGGAGTGAAAATTATATGAAATGGGAACCAGAATACTCTAAAATAGAACCTAATCGAGACAAGCAGAAAAAATTGTGGATAGTAATGAGAAGCAAAAGAAATCAAGTAACTTGGGGAAAATTAAGACAAGAAAAAGAGAGAAACATTATGATAGTGGAGCACTTTATCAGTTGCAGTATCAACAATGACCAGATGACTAATTTACAAAAATACCCAGGATGTTTGGAAGGCACAATACTAAATGGTAACTGCATCATAGAAAGAGAAATGGGAAAGATATATACAGTACCTTACCTTAACAAAAGAAAGTCCACTAGAAGAACACGAGATTTAAAAATTCTCAATCCTAGATCAGCACTTGAAAAAAGAATTAAAAATGTAATTTACAGAGACCAAAGCCCTTTCAAGACCTACAACGATAGAATAAGTCACGTGAATATTGAAACCTAGGAAGAATCTATTATCAAAAAAATATTAAAGAAGACATATATTAAGACCATTTGATAGCTATATTGCAATGTAATCTTGAATTAAAAGAAAAGCTAACCTTCTATTCTGAAGGATCACTTATTAATCATAATAAAGAAGAAATAAAAATGGGAGCAGCTTGGATTCAGATGGATAAAGATGGAAAGGAAAGCAAGTTCCAAACAGGAGTAAACAAGTGGCCCTCATCTATAAGAGCAGAATTGATAGAAATAACAATACTTCTAGTAGTTCCTATTGAAAGCACAGTAGAAATCTTTACAAACAGTCATACATGTATTTCCAAGTGGAAATCTTTAGAAAAAGAAGACCCAAGAAGGACACACAAGAGATGGCTCAAAGAAAAAAACTGGTCCCTCTGGGCACATATAGTAGAACTAATAAAAAAGAAAAATATAGATCTAAAGCTCACAAAAAACAAAGCACACTTAAATGATCCTTATAATGAAGAAGCAGATACTTTAGCTAAAGAAGCTTTAAAATTTCCACTGATTGAATGGAAAGATCTCATCTTATGCAAAATTATTACTGAAATCAAATGGTAAGGAGTGACTCTAGATGATCCAATTAGGCAGTTTATTAAGAACATTAATAGTAAGACAACAGCCTATCAGTGGACACAACAAAATAGAACTGAGAAAAAATGGAGTCAGCAGATTTCAGAACACCAGACTCATACATGGGACCTAGTATAGAAAAGAGTTAAAGATGGGCACACATGGGATACATTCTTTAAACAATCCCAACAAAGAAGCTTTCTAATTAAACTAATCAATAACGAGCTACCTACATTAAGTAAGTTGGCAATAAAAAGATCAGATCTATACAAACAAGTGAGATGTATTGCATGTAATCAACAAGACGAAACCATAGAACACTTGCTAGAATTGTTGGCCTATAAGGATCAACTAAAAAAAGCATGGAATAAAAAAATAGATAGAATCATCAAAAACTTCAAAGAGCTACTAGGAAAAAGAAAGAGAGAGGCTGAGGAGAAAAATTCCAGGTTAATAATCAATAACAGAGAAGAGATAAGAGAGTTCAACAAGTAGTTCTCTAAAGTAGTATAACAGGCTTCTAAAACTAGTCAGGATATGCTAAGTTTCTGTACTGATCTTATAAGAACAGATATTATCCTAGAAATGGCAGACCTAAAATATCAAGGTAAATGCATAGGAAGAATAGCAAGACAATGGATAATAAAAATGCAAAGAAGAGTCTGTAATCAAGTCCAAAAAGAAGTCTGAAACAAGAAATGCAAAAAGTTAATTGAGTGGGAAAAAACACAAGGAATTGATAGAAAGAAAAAGACAAGAAAACCTCCATGTCTTTCAAGCTGGAAAAAAGTACTTCTGAAGAAAAAAGATCTACTATTCAAAAAAAGAAACCTTAAAGATGAAAGACTCCAAGAAATTCTAACAAGAAGAGTGGATTATGGAATAAAATGGTTGGGTTTTAAGCTCTGTCAGAATATTACAAGGTGATCTGCAGTAGTAACCTGCAGGCAATGAAGTTAACAGTTGGAAGGGTCTTTATCTGAACTATTAACGGAATGATAAATTACTCCTGAAGTTGTACTTAGAGTTTTAATAATTCTTTAAAATAGAGACGAGTGAGTTAGGTAGAGACTTAGCTTTAGCAATACATTCTTTAATATAAAGTATACATATATTTAATAAAGTACACATACCTAGCCTGACAGAGGATTCCAAAAAAAATATATATATATATATATAAAATAGCTTTTCAATTAGTAATTGAAACTCTTTTCACTAATCCTTTGACCACATACAAAAAGGATGTTCACAAGAAGTTTTATACTTCTTTGCTAATAAAGTTTTTACACTTTTATTAAAACAACTTGAAACTTGTCTTCATGTATCTCTCCTACTTTCCCTTACTTGTTTATAAACTCCTTTGAATAAAAACTTGAGCCTCTAATGATCTAAAAAGACTCAAGTATGCACTTTCTCTATTAAAAGCAAGAAGGTTCTAGAAAGTAAAAGGACTGACAAGTGGAGTATCACTTTACAAAGCTAGAAGTGACAAGAAATAGAAAGAAATAGAAGTTCTATTGGCAAGGGAAGGCTTATTTTCTACTTTTTTGCATATTGTCTTATATATTCTTAAAGTATTTACTGTTTTTCATGATTTTCTTGGAAGATTTTGCTTACCTCAGTTTAGTTCTGAATTTCTAGTAACATAATGTCACCTGGCATCTGATTAGTTGACACGAAACATATTAGTAATTAAATATAAACAAGCTCCTATTGGTCACCTTACATGTTTTAATAATGTTATTAGTAATAGAAAAAGTTGATTAGTGTCCCATATCTGCTCACTCCTCCAATCAGATTAATCTACAAATCAAGTACCATAAGGTTAATAAAATATGAGCAACAAGTCTCTAAGTGGTAAAAAAGTTGCTATTTGTTTAAGCTGAGGTTTTTCTCTCCTATCATTCTGATTAGGCAAAGTTCAAGATCAAGGTCTCTTTTTTATCCCAGTTAGATAATAAGACTAAACAGTCTCTAGTCAATGCTAAGCTCCAACCCTTTGATTATAGTTGAAAATGTATTTTCCCAGAAGTTATTAAAATATATCGCAATCGATGAGGATTTCCATTGCTCTTTTGATACCCTTCTACCATTATAAAGCAAAAAGATTTTTGGGGAATGACTATTTTGAGCAATAGAAGATATACATCAATAAAATTCCTTTAACTAGGCATGACTGCTAGAAGGTATCATACTGAAACAACATGATCCAGTCCCTACTGGGTCATATAAGAACCTGGGATTCATCATAAGTTGCCTGTCTATCACAGATGGATAAAAAATTCCTGTCCAAAGAAAGTTGGGACAAAGTGTGTCCTGGAAGTAAAGGCTTCCACTAGGTGATAAGTCTCCTCAGATGGTACACAAGAAAAAAATCAAGATCAAGAATGGATAAGTTCTTCAGATGATCAAAAAAAGAAAGAATATTTTAATTGGGTATTTCTTTTTGAGAAAAGGTCTTGAGAAGCAAGTCTTTGAAGAAAGCTGAAAATATTTTTTTTTAATTTTTACTTTTTCACTTTCTTGTTATCTACTTAGACATTTTTAGATATCCCTACTCTTTTTTTCAACCCATTCTTTTGAAGTTTTCTATATTCCAGTGGCTTGGATCGATATACGGCAGTAACAACCTGCTAGGGATAATACAGTATATTAAGAGAATCTTTATCTAAAAACACTACGAAGTGAAATATTATCTCCAAGGCTGAACTTAAAGGCTATTATGCTTACAACAAGTTAGTTAGATTAGAATAATAGTTTAGTTGTAATATATATTATACTGCTCAAATAAAAATATACTTATGTTTTCAATTGATTAATAAACTCACAATCTAGCCTGGCTATAGGTATATATAAAAAAAATATATATATATATAAAATAGCTTTTCTAAAACAAAAAAACTCTTTTTGCTGATCCTTAAAATTTTAGAAAAAAATTTTTTATAGTAATTTTCTAAAGAAAAAACCTTCTTACAAGAAACAACTCCAAGAAGAAATAATAATAGCAACAATTTCCCTTCATATAATATATACTTGACTCCTGATAACAAGAAAGAAACAACACTAGTCAATAACAATATCCTTATACCAGATCAACTCTTTCCCATAGATTCCTGATCACCACTTTCAAAGAAGTGTTCCTCCAAAATTTTATGTTTTGAGAGTAATAAAACTTCAAAACTCTCCTTAAAAACACCTGCTTTGCTTGGCAGTAGTCATATTATACCCTTCTTGTTTACCTTTTCTCTTCACAAACCCTCTATCTAAGAAGTTAATGGTAAGAAAACTTTTCTAGGAAGAAGAAATCAGACAAAAAGTACCCTCCCTCTCTTCCCTATGGAGGTCCCAGAGTCTAGGAAGAAGTTTGGATCAACAACTCCATGTCAGCCAGTAGGCAGGCATCAATATCACAGGCAAAAACGGCTTCTCTCTCAGCGTGTAGCAGTTTTCTTGATTTTTCTGGTGAATTTTACCTACCCTAGCTTGATCCTGAATTTTCTGTTACACCAGATTTTGGACGGTTTGATTGGCTGAAGTCTGGGACTGGTTGCTTTATGGTTAACAGAAATGTAAACAAGGATACACGTGATATGAAACATGAATGCATTTCCTAAGCTCCATAAGAACCTTAAATTCATCATAAGTCACCGGCTAGTTGTGCAGATGGATAAACATCACATGGACTGTGATCTTCTCTCTCACATTAACTCCAAAAGTATCAAGGCTATGGATTGAGTACCTTCAGAGACAAAGTTGGGTGAATGAGTAGTTGTTAGGCATCCCTTCATTCCTTCACTCTTTTTATTTTCTTGTAAATATTTTCAATCCTCCCCCCTTCATTTTAATTTTTTCTTTTAACACTGACTAGTCGCAAGACTAGTACAAAAGACCTCCAACATCGGATGATGTTGGGACTCTTGTGCAAGTCCTGGCAAGTTAGACCTTGATAGTGGGTGGCAACAGGCTGATCGGTGGGTGCATTAGTGTACTCTAGATAATGTCAATTCCTAAATATGGAGACAAGTAAGTAGTGCACAGTTTGTGTATCTCACTAGTCCCCCACTTTGTTTTTAAAAGAGAAGTATTTATACTAGGTGGTCATGTATTTTTCTTATCCTGGTAGGTTAGACATAGATCGAGTCATAAAAATAGATAGCTCCCTGTTCTATTTCTCTTTAGTGATCTATAAATCCTTAGACAGTACAGGAAAGTATTCATCCCGATTGTTGCTAAATATGATTCTTTCTTAATAAAGCATAGGAAAAGGCATGGGATGAGCCAGTTTTTTTTTTAAAAAAAAAAAACAATATCCTTATACCCTTGTTTTGCTTAAGGAAGAAGAGAAAGCAAGGACAAACTGATTCACAGTAGGCTTCTTGAGATCCAATATCAACTTCACAGAGCTCTTAACCAGGTCTATATAGGTTAACACCTTTCTAGGTACTAAGTGAGATTTCAGAAGCAATAATTCAAACTGATAAATCAGTTTAAAGTCAGGATACCAAAAATCTAGAAGAACGTCCAGATCTCTTGAATCAAACAGTAAAGATCAATAGTAAACAATCACAACTGATCTATCAAACTTACATCACGTGAACACAAACATGTAAAAGTAAATATAATCTAGCTATGACAAAACAACAATCCAAGATACATCAACACACCACAAAGAAGTAATACATGTCGATTGGATCATATCAAGAACAATAAACAAATAATATATATATAGGTAAACAGAATTAGCACTAAAACTGAAACACATAAAGAAACAATATATTAATATGGATTATTCAATTACATAATTCAATATAGTGTCCTATTTACAGATCAGCATAAAGAAAAACAATAAAACATCAAAATAACCTAATACATATAATAGTTTATTCACCTTATGTAACAACATGACTCAAAAAGAGTAAAATATTATTAAAATTTTGAAAATATGTAAGAAAAAAAATTTTAGAGCATTAGGAAATATTATTATCAACTATGATTTCAATAAGAACTATGGAAAACAAAAATACTACAGTATAAGCTAGGATATATGACAGGAGACCAATCACATATCCCAATAAAAGCAATTCACATGACCTCAATATTAAACAATATCTTAGCCACTCTATTAAATATAGATCCTGAAACCTTGACAAAAGAACAGATGTTAAAAAAATATATTATCACTCTGTGGAAAAAGAGACAAGACAAGAAACAAGATCTCGAAGCTTCTATGCTTGAAGAAAAGATGTATAATATCTTAACAAACAAGACAGAAAATTATACAAGTCACAAGGTAAAAGAATCTAGGGGAACAGATAATATTTCAATGAATATTTATCCAACTTCTATGGAAACTGAGGAAATCCAATCAATTAAAGAAGTTGAAATAGAAAACCAGAATATAATAGAACTAATAAAAGTAGAAGCAATTAAGGAAACAGTTCAAGAAACTGTATTATAGAAAATATTTCTTATAATATAAGCAACAAAATACAAGGTTCTACATCAATCCCTACTTTATCAATAAACAGGTACAATTAAATTGGGAGTGCTTCAAGCTACACTACCAGGAGACAAAAAAGAAAAAGAAATCAAATATTTCAAAGGAACTCTAAGTATTCTCAAGAAACAAAATCCCTTCAAGACTAAGTTCATCAATGGTAACCACTGTATCACTTTTGGTATTGATAAAGAGGAGGATGCAGCATGATATTTAGAATCAATTAATAAAAAAAAAGAGGAAAACTTCTCCATCAAGAGAATGGAGCAAGATAGGAGCACATGTCTAGCTTTTCAAAAATATGCTCTAAATAAAAGATTTTTCAAGTCAGAAAGCTTTTCTTCAGTAAAAAACAAATCAAAATATATTATACTGGTGAATACAGAACACAAATGTAATAAACAATCAATTAAAAATGTGATAAAAGAATATGGAGAAATAGTCAATATTCATGAATATCGTATGACTTTTCATCAAAAAAGATTTGGAATCCATCTTTTCAAACATCATGAGTATACCAAATTGAAACAATA
Organism: Acaulospora colombiana; assembly: GCA_910592055.1. NCBI lineage: Eukaryota > Fungi > Glomeromycota > Glomeromycetes > Diversisporales > Acaulosporaceae > Acaulospora > Acaulospora colombiana. The sequence continues at coordinate 4,701 of CAJVPT010004916.1, read as the reverse complement.
TTAGATACTCAAGATTAAAGCCAGTCAAGTAAGATCAGTAATAGCTCAAAAAAAACTAAATGCTCAAGAATGTAATCCAAATACTTAAAGAAAGAAAGTATCACTCCTTAAGATTATATGGAGTGAGGAGAAGATCTATAGAATTGATATCTGAATCACTCAGTCAGACAAAAGCGAAAGCCTCTTACATATCAAGAAATAAGACTACTTTAATATCAGAAGATTATGTAGTAATATACTTCAAAAATGAGAAAGGTTAAAAGAGGCACTTCAGTAACAAATCATAATTAAGAACCAAAGACTAGTATGGAATGCAAAAAATCACTATCAGCAACATTATAGAATGTTTATTGACTCAAACAACTCATATGAATCAGATATCCTTGATAATTCTACTGAAAGAGAAGAAAAGCAGAGATACAATATTCATAGAAAGAAAACAAATGACCATACTGAAATGGAATACTAGAATATGACAACAATAGATACTGGAAATAGTAAGAATCACTGTGTAAGAACCAATAAATGTATGTCAAAACTAGATCCATCAGCTACTGATAGCTAATGATGGGTTATTAAAGTATTTTGTAATAAAATTTTGTAAATCACTTATGTCACTTTTTGAGAGACAAAATTCATAGCTTTTTATTTTAATAGGGACGAAAATCAGGAAATGTTATAAATCAATAATTTAGATAATGGAGAACAATTCCAGATAGTTTTTTTATAGTTATTAATTTAAAAATTTTAATGTATACTAGTAAAGGACATTTGACTTTTGTTCCTACCTTCCCCTTTAGAGATCCATCTTTACTAGTAGCAATAAGAAATCTTTAAGAAGAAGAAGAAGTTATATTTCATATAGAGAGATACAAAGCTAAGAAGAAAAAGAAAACAGTAACACCAACACTAGCCAACAAGAGAGACAAACAACAAGACACAAAACCAGAAGCCTCCAATCGAATTCAAGCCAGGAATCTGAAGTATCTCAATTATGCAAATTAATTAAAAAACTTGACAAAAGGATTGATAAACTGGAAAAAGACCCACTTAAACAGAAGGCCAACCACTCTTAAAAGGAGCACTAGTTCAATCACAGAAGAATAGAAAATATCTACCTACTATTCTAATATCCAAACAACTAACAAGGACAAAGCATGACAGAAAGAGCAAATTAGTATAAAGGACCAGCAATATGATTAAGACCTTGAGACTTTTCTTCAAATAGAAAAAACTGCTTTCATAAATAAAAAAATACTACTAGAAAAAGATAAATGAGAAGATGTAACTATCAAAAAGAAAGTAATAAGAATTGAAACATACAATATTAGAGGTATTACTGATAAAACAAATCAACATAACCTTATAGAAGAAATACTAGAGCAAAGTATTGGAATTATGGATCTATGTAAAATAAAGCTAACCGAAGTAAAGCCAAAATGGGTCTTTCAAAATCAAGGAATATATAAGCACTTTCACAGTACCAACAAAAATACTCCTATGGTGCAGGAGTTAGCTTAATAATAAGAAAGAATCTGGAAAAGAAAATAGCATCAGTAGAAAAGACAGAAGAATACATAATAGAAGTCAACATGCTTATAAAAAGAAATAAGATATGTATTATTCAAATTTATATCCCCTTTGACAAATAATGAAATAATAGAGTACAAGAGAAAGTACAAAACTTTATCAAAGAAAAGTATAGACTAAATTTCTACATAATAATTATAGGAGATTTCAATGCTATATAAACCTTATGGAAGATAGAACATAAACTTTCAGGGCAACATTCAAACCATCTTGATATTCAAAAATCCAACTATTTAACTCTCTAGATAAATGGAATTTTATAGATATACAAGCAATATAAAAAGAAAAGAACAAAACTCCAACAAGATGTGATGCTACTAGCAGTAGTTGAATAGATTTTATATGGATATCACAGAGCCTCACAAAATTTCTATTATTACGTTTTGACAATCAAAGTATAGAGAAAATAACTACCAGTAACCATACAATGCTCATGATAATATTACATGATGACAATCTTTTCTCAAGAGATAGCATAAACCGATCCACTATAAAAAATGAAAGGAAAATTGATATTAAAGAATTAACAGTAAAACAATGGCAAGTATTTAGGAAAAGTGTAAACCATAAGTTTAGAATAATGCTAGAGTCTTTGTTAAAAGAAGAGTCAGAAGAGAATAGAAGAGAAACTTATGCAAACACAATATGAAAAGTCTTTGAGGAACAAATATGTAAGACAGCATACAATAAACTGGCAAGTAAAAAGATATTCACTGCCCAAGAAAAACATTACAAGCATAGCTCAGAATATATTAAATATAGATGAGATCTTCAACTTAAAACACTTTTCAAGAAAGCACAAAACCTCACAAGAATCAAACAAGCTATAGGTCCTTAGTGTAGTAATTAAGAAACACAATATAGCACACAACCCTAATTACCAAATTGAAAACCATTATATTTAATATAGCATTTCAAAAATATTATGAACACTTTTGAAAAAAGAAATAAGTGATACAATAGAAGGTCTAAAGCTAACTAACCAAAATACAGAGACAAGATAGACAAAAGATGCTATTAAAAAGATCTTAGAACAAAGATGTAATGATTTGCAAAATAATCAAAGAAGAATGGTAAACTCTTTGATGGATAGAAAGTGAATTAAAATAGTTTTAGACAAAGTCAAAGTCAAAAATAGAAAAAACGACTACATAACAACTAGAAAGGATAAAATAAAAAAAAAAATAAGATAATATCATCAAGAAACATTCAGAACAGGAAATGCTGACTTCAATGGCCTAAAAGAAAACTGGAAAGAAGAATACAATTCTAGAAGCTATATTAAAGAAAAATGGTATAAGGAACTCTTAAAACTGATTTCTTAAGAAAAACTAAATAAAATACTTTGAGCACTCTCAAATAATAAAACCTCAAAAAATCACAAATTAGTTATGAAATGTTAAAAAAATTAAACTCAAAAGAAAAACTTTACCTAAAGAAGATACTGAACTGCTTTTTAAAATAGAAGGTCCACTATACAGATGGAAGCAAAGTCATATTTATCTGATAGCAAAATCAAAGCCATGAAAGTGTGAGCTCACCAACACAAGATCAATAGTGCTACTAGAAGTTACACAAAAGTGTTTCACTAAAATTCTCACAAATAGACTGGGAAATATTTGTAAGAGCAATAACATCCTGAGAGGTTTCAATTACACAGGATTACTAAGAGAAAGTATGGCTGAACTAATACAAATTCTTAACAATATTTGTGAAGAAACAAGAGAAAACAAAAAAAAGTTATGGATTCTTTTTCAAGATATGGCAAAAGCATATGATATAATCAGTCTCAATATACTAGTCAAGGCCATAAAAAGAATCAAAATTTTAGAAGGTTTCATCTGAATCATAATGAGTCTATTCTACAATAGAGAGTTTAGGATGATATATAAGAAAGACCTAACAGAAGCAATTATTACAGGAGATGAAATAGATCAAGAAGAAACTATTTCACCTTTAATATGAAGAATATTTTATAATTCACTACTATGTAAGATCCAAAATAATGAAGCAAAAGAATATAGAATATCAGTTACATGAAATCCAGATTTGAAAGGAGATAGTAATAGAAAGTTAGAATTATAACATATAGCAATAGCCTTTATTGATAATATCACATGAATAGCTTAATCAAAGAAAGATATAGAAAGAATATTAGAAGAAGCAAAAATATTTTATAGAGCAAACAACTCTCAGATTAATAATAATAAATCAGTCCTAGTTACTATAAACAATCCTGACCAGTATCCAGAAAAAGTTCAAGCAGGAGTCAATAATTAAGTAGTAAGAGAATTAGATAGAATCAAATAAGCAAGATTCCTAAGAATTTAGATAGACAATCAGAAAACAGCTATTGAACTTAAAGAATGGATGCTTAAGGAAATAAATGTGATTACTAGAGTCCTAAAGAATAAAAAACTAATAGATAAACAAAGTTCTTTACATTTTGAATAGAGTGCTCATATCAAGAATTGAATTCAGAATACAACACAGTATACTATCTTGAAAGATATGCAACACCTTAACAACGACATATAGAAAACTGTTCAAAAATAAGACCATATTATACTGATCAATACCCAATAGTGTAATACATTGTTTCAAAATTCATAACTTAAAGAGTGTTTGGATATTACAGAAAGAAAGCCAGATAACAGAATTGTGCAATAGATTAAATGATTCAGGATTAGTCAGAATCACAATAATTATTAGATTCAAGCAAGCACAAGTTAAATACTGGAAGCCTGTCAATATGCTTATATATAACTCACTAAACAATATTTCAGGAAAAAATAACTTCTCTCTGCAAGTACTGAAGCAGATCAAGGATATAGGTATAACCTTTCAAAGCTGAAAATAGAATGCTATTTTTGAATAAAATCAAGAAAATAGTTCAATTAAAGAATATCTGCTAATAGAAGAGTATAAGAAAGCAATTCCATTACTCAGAAACAATAAACTGATGTACAGTTCATTGCAAAAGTCTTTAGACTAATATTTTTTATTATAATTTAATAAATAATTATTGAATTTGAATAAAACTTTAATATTTTTATTATAAGAATATCATGATTATATATTTAAAGTTTTATCAATTATTGATCAATAATT